>CM061042.1:93529179-93769179 GCA_030762985.1 Adelphocoris suturalis
GGTGGAATAGCAAAGAAGTTAGCTACGTAGCTCACTCTGCTGATCTGGGAAGCTTCAAGCATTGCGATTCGTTTCTAGATGTCCCAAGGGTTCTCAATTTCATTTTTTTTTTTTTTTTTTTTTTTTTTTTTTTTTTTTAATTTTTTTATTTAACACTGAAATTAGCCCCGGATCTCATCCAACTGATCTAAGTAGCTTCAGACTTTACAATTCATTTTTCTGCACGTCCCAAGAGGCATCCATTCCAAATTTCAGCTGCATAGGTTTAATAGCAAAGAACTATGATCCAGTCTTAACTCACCTAATCTGGGGCACTTTAGACTTCATGATTCGTCTCTAGATGCCCCAAGGGGCCTCCTTTCCAAGTTTCGGCTTCATAGGTTGAACGCAAAGAAATTAGATTCGCCGCTACTTTAGTCTTGAATAGCAAAGAATTTGTCTCCGGACCTCACTCAGCCAATCAGTGAGACTCTAGACTCCATGTTTCGTTTCTTGATGTCCTAAGGGCTCTCCACTCCAAATTTCAGTTTCATTGGTTGAATAGCAAAGAAATTATATCCTCCTTGCTTTTTTTTCTTTTTTACAATTTTTTGTATTGAAAAACTTTGTTTCTTGAAATTTTGTCTGTGAAATTGACTTTGTGTCTTGTATTGAAAAACATTATCCTTGGCATTTCCTACCCATAAAAAGGCTTCTATCAAGCGTACTTTTTTTCTCTGTAATATTATGGTAGTGGTTATCAACCTATCGCCAAGAAATTGCAATGATTGTTATGACAGATTCCTCTTTTTTGTGAGGCAAGTAGTAAGGCGTTCAGAATATCAATTTTTTACGATCTGGTTTTGTCAACTGCAACTGAACGGCCCAACAAACAAAAATCGTTTTGGTATCTTTGGATTTGTAATGGTAAGTTTTTCTTCCTGATCCGATCCCAACCTCATTTGAGGTGTAAAGTAGTTCCGCATATCAGGGTTTTCCTTATTTACGAACTTGTTTACCGGGACATCTTCCTTAGGGAAGTTTGAGCTGAAGACGAAGGAGATGGTTCGAAGGAGTTTACTATTATAGCCTAAATGTTGAACCGGAACTCAGCGATCATTTTGCAAAAACCCTCATCAAAATCGGTCTAGCCGTTTGGGCTTAAATCGACCTTAGACAGATAGTCATACTTCTCTCTTTTATATAGAAGGATTAGACAGAGAGACAGACATACTACTCTCTTGTATAGAAGGATGCTTCCCGTATAGAATTAATCGTGTTCTATGGAAAGGCCGTACTATGTAGCATTTGAACTCTTCAGCAGTAGTTTTTGTCGTTAATATTGTTATCATTATTAACAATATTGTTATCTATATGTATATGTGTATACATTGTCACATTACCAATAAACATGAAATATTATCCTACCGTTAAGCCGTATAATGTTAGTGATAGCAAGAAATCTCAGCCTAATATTGACTTGGAGAAACTCAAATGCTCATTAGTTGCGTGTCGACTAATCAAGATTCCTGTCCAGGAACTCTGTTAATAATATACCAAACCCGATAAGAGAAGCTGTAGTTAATGTTCTGCTATCATTAACGAAATACGAGTAATATATATCTCGTCAAACTATCTAACATCTTCGAATACTAATTGTTCTAGTATAATGGAGTTTGAATGAAGTGTGGTTCGTTTGGAAAACCCGGATTCCAAAATTCAAGGAATGTTTATCTCTAATAAATAGATCAGTCTTGTCGGAGTTTACATTTAATGAAATTTTCCGCTTACATTACCGATTCAATCGAGAGCGTTCGCTCTGGATAGTTGCACTCTCGGGTATTGTTTTCCCCGTCTGGGGAACTCAGCGATACTGCTGTGGTAAGGGGTTTAGAAGACATTGAGTATTAAATGGAAGCTGCGAAAGGTTGGGCAGACTCCCCAAGGACCGATGGTGAATATTTCACATTCAATCTACATGAAGAATAGAAGTATTGTGAAGGGAGATAGGATCTACAATTCGTTCAGAATGGAAAAGTACATTTTTTTAATCTTCCAATTCTTCTTCTTGTTTCTTGGTTTATAAATAATAAAAGTTTTTTATTTATTACATCTACCTACGAACTAATTGACTTTTGAAATTTCACGTTTTATGGTTTTGGAGGGTGTTGTTTCAAAATGTCGTTTAACCATTGTCGCTTAACCTACTTTTGCGATGTACAAACTGCTTTAGTTATTAAGTATTAGTTTCAATGCGAACGATTTCGGTACAACTTGTTCAAAACTGTTGCTGGTTATCTTCTGAAATGAACGCTATCAAGATGGCTTCGGAATTTCGTTATATTTTGAAAAATACCTTCATTTAAATCAAATTTGGAGCATTTTGAAACGATTATTGGATTTCAACACCTATTGTATTGCGTGGATATTATATATATATATATATATATATATATATATAAATACATTTCACTCACCGGTTTTAATATATTGGCTTAGATGCCTTTTTCTAACTACAATACAGAGAAATAAATTATTTTGTTAAGAGTTAATTCAAAACGTTGGCAAAGGAACTTTTGAGTTGCTTTGAGATCGAGTTGTTGCATTATCTCCCAATATTTATTCCTGGTGGATCGTAAGCTTTCAAAATGTTGCTATGAGCTTTTTCGGACTGGTGAAGCAACCGCTTATTATCCTTGGGTCCGATTTTCTTCAAAATTTTGATTCCGAAACAATCATCGAATGAGGAATCATGGACCATAGCATGCCTGCTCAGTGGTAGGACTTCGTTAGAGCTGACCACAGATGTGCGATGATTGTTCACTCTGAGGTTCAGCCGTGGTTCTCCTTCCCCACATAAAAGGCAGGGCACTCCTTACAAACTAACTCAAACACACTCATTGGAGTTTGGCATTCTGCTGATCCTTTGCATGTGTATGAGTTAGGATTATTGGGTGACTTGAAATGTTCCTCTTCAATAACTATCGGGCAACCTTTGCATCGGCGCCTTTGACATGGATGCATCGTTTTGCGGGGGGCTGATGATTCCGTTCTAACCGATAACCGGCGCGCCGGTGTGTCAACCTTCAGCCCATTAGACTAGTTGATTAGGAGAAGAGGAAGAATCAAGAAGAAGAGGCAGAAGGTTTCATGTGGTTACTAAGTGAGCAGGATTTTCTCGGTGCAGGACGATGTTAAGAAGCAGCTGCTTAGATATCCCACAATTAGACTGAGTCTTCCCCACTTTTCCAGTTTTTTTTTTTTCTTTTTTCAAACCCCAAATTTTCAGAATATTGTTCACACGATACTTTCGCGTAAAATAAAAATGTTAGAAAAACAAATGAAATATTTTTTTCATTTTCGAGTCCCTTCTACATGTAATTCCTACACTCACTGTAAGCGAACTTGTCGTTCCCATCTCCTTGATATAGAACGTGTTGTTCGCAACGTAAATAACGCGAGTACACCCAAGCGGTGAATGTCACTGCACACTCGGAGCGATTAAGCGCACCCCGAGGTAGCTGAGTAGACCCAGTTAGAAATCAGGAAAAATGGGAGTCGCGAACTGTACGAGTCCAAATTAGGTATATGGGAGCGTCAAGGTATAATAATATAAATAATAGGAACGTAGTTAAAAAGTATTGATCGCGACAGCACAGTAGGTTATCGAAAACATAGAAAGAAATAAAATCCTCACTTTTGATTATCAACGAGACTTCTTTCAGACTTCTGATATGAAATTTTGATTCTCACTGAGGTGCCTGAGATTGATCGATGTACTCGCAAAAATTTTGAAATAATTTACACCATACCACTTTCATGAATTGGTACGTAGTAAGCCACCCACTTTCGGACTTTATGATTCTATTTGCCAACCTTTAATTTCTTTTCGGGGCGACTGCGCTGGTTTAAGATAATCGAGTTCAACTATGAAGAGCTTGGGTGACATCTTACCTGTGCACGAAACGTTGCGCTACCATATCCATCATACTGCATATTTTCTCACCAAGACCTTTCTACATAAGAGGTGAAAGTACCCTATTAATAAGTGGGTCAGTGATGAGAATGAACTCGTAGTGTAGATGAATCTCTGTTTCCCTCTGCGAGAGTTCCGTACTGTCACCCTACATAACGAGAGGGCGCGATAGAATCTCCTCTTTCCGTTCAACAGTGGTTGTGAAACCTGTCCTCAATGTGCTTGACTCGGGTGATCATTGTTGCCTTGGTGTTACCAGTCATTTTCCACTAGTGCAGCTGTGCAGTGCTTCATGAAAATAATTCACCCCTTCAGTTTTGCTCTTTAGGGCTATTAGAAATTCATGCCCGGGAGTGCCTACGCCTATGCGAGTTTCATTAACTCTGGTCCTTTTTTTTTTTTTTTTTTTTTTTTTTTTTTTTTTTTTTTTTTTTTTGAAAAAAAAAAACTCTAGACAATGGACAGACGATTTTTAAAATTTTATTTGATTCAATTTCCGCTTTTGCTTTTTTGATTCTTCCTGTCTTGAAACGTTAATCACCAAATTTTAAGAGGGTGAAATTGTTTTTCTTCGTCATTTATTTATTTATTTGATTACGGGGCAAGCCCAATTAACTACAGCTTAATTACATATATGAGCGGTTCAGAATAATTTACATATTATAATAAAAATATCAGATAACAACAAGAAAAAAAATTCAATCAGCAAGAGAGATTTAGTATCAAATCAATACCTAATCAATACCTAATCAATACATAATATCAAAACAATACCGGGGAATTAATAATAAGTGATTTGAGAGAACTTAAGGAGTCCGTGAAAAAATCAAAATCAGGATGGATGTTCAGAAGGAGATTTGCACAGCGAGGGATGCGGTGTAAAGGACGATTTTGAAGATAATTTGTTGCAGAAAACTGGATATGAAAGATTGCTGACCGACGACTGGAGATACTACTATACTATTGTTATTTGATAACAAATAATGATACTATTGGTCATACTATTGTTATTTATTGAATATGATAAACCAAAGGAACAGCTTGCTGTCACAACACAATGTGAATGTTGTGCCATTACTTCAGTAGAAAATGTTTACTTCAAATCGGACATTGTTCGTTTTAAGAGTACATCGGAAATGATGCGGATGATCATTAATCCGGGAGTCGCGGATTGTTCATTCTTATGGTGTTCTTTTATATCGTTTCTAATAGCCTGTAATATCTTCATTAGTGCCTCGCCACTCAGTCTATAAATCGAGTAGTTTTGTTTGATAAAATTTCACTAACCTCCTTTTTATTAATTGGTAAAATCATGTATGCAGCTTATGAGCCATAACAGATAGGTAGTGCTTATTGCGTCGAATGTGTGGTATTTTTAAATTAAACTACGATAATCGAAAAACTCAAGACATTATTTAAAAATAATAACTCGGAGAATTCGCATTCGAGTTTTAGGTATCGGATTTGTATACCTACGGAACGATCATGTCTTCTTTGACTCAGTTGTTTCAGTGTCTCTCGTAAACAAGAGATTGCCGATCAGTGAAATCGCTAGATTGGGGTCAATAACAGCTGATCCTCTTATATATCCCGTGCCTTAGGATCCTTTCATTTTTCATGATGGATCGTATTACAGTTCTTTTGTCATCCTTTACAGGTTATCTCATTTGTCTCTAGGGAGTTTCTCATCAGAAGAGATAAGGGCCTATTCTTTGACGACAAGAGAGACTTTCATTTTCACATACAATGGAGGTTATGTTACTCCCCTCGGCTTGTTATTACCCCCAACCCATGTCGCCAATTTTCTAGACGGAGTTATGAGTTTAAAAAAAAAATCTTGCCATAACCCCTCACCTGGTGGGAAAATTATAAGTTGTTAGGTTTATGTTTTCATTCCTACATATTTGAATGATTTAGATTAATAATTTTCATGTATTTCGTATAGTAAGTTTCTGGAAATCCCGGTGAAAATATTACAGGTTATGAGCTCAGGAGGCTCCCCATTTGCCACAGAATCTCGTAGGAGTCATATCGTAGTGAGAATGGGCGAAAACCACTGTTCTAGCATTATTTTCAACTGAGTCCTCTAGCCAAATTTCACTTTTTGATTTGTCTTATACTGGTTTGTTTTATCTTATGCCAATAGGCTTCCCCAATAGTATTAATCCCAATCAAAATCTGATTACTACTGGTTAATGAGGGGGGTAACATGTATTTTTTTCGTCTACCGTTGAAACTAGACTTTTTCAATCACACAATTACTTCAGATTAGAAAAAAAATACTTTGAGTTAATAGAAGAATTTTGAAAGTGGAGCTAAAAGTCTAATGATACGTCGAGCACAAATCTGCCGTTTCGCTGCTAAGTCCCTTGATATAAAACGTGACCCCCCACTTCTTTTCCAATTGTACAAATAAATCAGATGTCTTACTTAGTAAAGTAACCCTCTGGCTTGATTCATATATATATATATATATATATATATATATATATATTTGTATAATAGTTGTGTGTGCGTGCATGATTTAATGATTTAGGGAGTTATTTTGTATAAATTATAAATTGAAGGAATGATTTGAGGTTATCAGCTGATTATCAGTTTGTGACTCAACAGTTCACTACCTGCAATCTGGAGAGAATGGTAGAGGTGAAGTATTATAACGTTCGTAGTAATTTACTGTGTTCATGATTACGTACTTCCCTTAAAATTATCTATCATATGAGGAATTTTCCACTTTTAGAGTAAGAACCTCTAGATGTTTCTAAAACTTCTATTTCTGAAGCAGAGATGGAAGTTACTTAGATCAATGTTGGAGATGAAGGAAAGAGAAATCCATCTGCAGAGGGCGACACACTCTAACAATCACCCTCAATTTCATGAGATCTACTCCAATAATGGGTCGCAAAACTATTTAGGGCACTCGAACCTGGGAGATGTCAGGAGGTCATTCAATCTGGACAGAAGGATTCCTGTTCCCAAACTTCGTCCCCTGGAGAGATAAATTGAGGCAGCGCTGGCTGTTCCGTGTGCAACTCCAATCAGATGGAGGAACAGTTCCATTGCTCATGTCTGATATTGAAAGAGTTCTGAATTATGTGGCCTGGAAAAGGAATGTTCAACGAGATGGGCTATCTACAACTGCTACCCGGAACTGGGTTAGCTGGGAGCCACTGTCGAGAGGCATGACATTAATTACAGATGGTTTATGACTCAGCTGTTCAACTGATGACGGTTCTAGTCCTTTTCTTTGATTTTATTTTTAATGGTTACACAATTTTTTTAAATGAATGATATATATTATAAAAAAATATTAGGTTAAACGATAGTATCACAACTCTATTCCGGCAAGTTTCATAAAGCTCATTGACTTCATTTGTGTTCGCCGTTCGAATTATATTTATTCCTTTTTGCTGGTTGTCAATTAGTTGCTACAATATGATATAATATGTAGTTTTCACTGTCACCGCGGAGGAGACGATTCGCATCAGGAGGAGACCGAGGCCCAGGATGATGGTGGGAGGGGAGGGAGGTGTGCAGTAGAGGAGGTGGAGATGGGAACTCATTTCTCAATGTTAGTGAGGAACGTATCGGGGAGTTGGTAGGGGTCCGGAGCGCTTGGTCGTTAGTGTAGGTACCCCTGCACTGTGCCAACTACCCGACGTGTCTTGAGTTAGGGGTCTTTCCAAGTAGGTGGATATTTGGGAGGTTGTATCTGCTTAGAAATGGGGTTGCAGGGACTCGTCAGACCCCAAGTCCCTCAGACCCTTTTGTCTATTGAGTGTGCCCAGAAAGGTGCTTGTCGTCCGGGAGCTCGTGCCCGTGCTTGCCCTGAGCCATCTGAGCAGCAATGTGGGTTCGTGCCTGGTAGGTCGACATTTGATGCAGTAGGGACCACTGGGGCCAAATATGTTTAGAGGATTTTATTGGTATACGGGGGGCGTATGGTAATGTCTGGTGGACTGCTGTGATGAGAGAACTTCTGCAACGGGGTGTCCCTGCATCGGCTTATTCAATTCTGAAAGATTATTTCTCAGAAAGATGGGTCGAGTATCATTAGGGCAGCGTGCTTGCAAGGAAGGAATCGGCTAAGGGTTGCCGACAGGGCTTAGTGTTAGGGCCGAGGCTCTGGAATATCCTCTTCGATGGGATTCTGGATCCCTTGGGTGCAGCCGGGTGTAGGGTGGTTGCGTACGCTGATTACCTTGTTGTCATGATCGAGGAGGACAGCAGAAGTGCCGTGCAGAAGTTAATGAATTTTGGTTTAAAAAAATGTTTGGTTTTTAGGCATTCTGAAGTAATTACCGAATTAAAAAGTTGATTTTCAAATTATTATTTGTCATTCCAGACAATAATTCTCCTTAGGATTGAGATATTATTTACAATTAG
The DNA here is from genome assembly GCA_030762985.1 of Adelphocoris suturalis. Taxonomy (NCBI): domain Eukaryota; kingdom Metazoa; phylum Arthropoda; class Insecta; order Hemiptera; family Miridae; genus Adelphocoris; species Adelphocoris suturalis. The sequence continues at coordinate 93,537,521 of CM061042.1, forward strand.
ATTTTTGTCATTAATTGTATATTTAACAATTTCATTGTGCTAAATGTAATCTAATTTCAAAATAATTTAGCTTAAACATGAAACGATAATTTACCAAAAATCGCTCGCACGATCATACTGCATGGCTGGAACTAAATTTTTTATTATTATTTTTTATTTATTTTTTTTAATTTTTTTTAATTTTTTTATTATTATTATTTTTTTTAAGCTGAGAGTAGAGTGAAGTGGCAGTATTAATAATTAGATGCGTGATTTGAATGGAATAATGAAATGATGTCAAAATTGTAGTGAAAATATTACTGGCTTCTTTTGTGAATGTTTGAGACCTCAAGTAAATAGATCGTTGTAAAAGTTCATTATTGGAAGTACTATCTAATAATATCTCAGAATAACCATTAATATCTGATTTTCCGATACATCATAATATCCTCAACTGGACAGCACAAAACTGTGATGTATCAATCATTCATTGTGAACTGTTCCGTAGGCTTCGGTGGATTAGAACTCTAAAGAAGATAAATCTATATTTTTTTCTGGCGATTTTCTTTGTCAGAGTTCGACAAATTCTTGTGCGGAGCTGTTGGTTCCTCCGTGCATTCAAACTGATGAATCCCGAAGAGCAAGTCCGCGGGTAGATGTACTAGTATGACAGCCTCAGGCAGTAAATCAGTGAATTGCAGAGGCTGAGGAGGGGAGCAAGAGAGATTGGACACGTTGAGTGATGGGCGGGTTAGCATCATGGAAGGGTTTGGACTTGTTGAGGCAAACAAGGCCTCTCAGGCTCCCAACTACGAGTATGTTTTCCTTTCCGTTCTCCGCCTAGAGATGTTTCCAATATTGTGTAGCATATTGCAATATATATCTTGGGAGACCAACAGAACGGCAGTGTTCCTCCCCTGCCTTCTATTTTTTTCATATATTTCCATAGTAGGCTCTCGAATCACATTCCCTATTGTAGTCATTCTGTTTTACATCGATATCAGTGTGCAAATGTACTCCCAGTGTTGCATACATATACGTTCATTATTGGCATAAATTTACATTAATTGTGATCTCTTTCACTTCCTGTGTTCAACTCTCTTAGGGGTTGACATGGTTACGATGTATGATATGAAGTTGTTTTTACTTAATTTCATATGTTGTTCATTTGGTTTCTAGTTATTCATATACAGTGGGGCTAGCCCACTGCACCCCCATTTATTTTCTACCAAAAGTCGTTTGAGATAAAGTTTTACTAACGATGTCATTATCCGATAAAACCAAGTGGTAAATGACCTAAAATGAAACGAAGCATTTATTTATTTATACTTTATGTGTATTTAGAAATTAAGATTTCGCTCAACTACTACTCTATCCTATATATAATCGGACTGCCTGCTCTGAAAGCACTTCGCTTTGAGTTAGTTAATATAAATGCTATTGCCACTGCTAAATAACTTGAACCTCAACCTGTGTTAGTCTCTACTCTGAAATGTCTAGTTAATGTACAACCTATTTCGTTCAATATAATTAAGGGTAGCTAAATTGTGAAATTGAACCCTTACCGTTTCTCTTTAAAAACTATGCGTAGGCTTAAGGAAAAGTCCAAAATCTTGATCGTGGAACTATTTGGCAATCAGTGTGAGCATACTCTTTTCCTGTGTTATTTTACCAAGGAGGATAGATCATGGCGTCTGTGCCAAGATTTTCGAGGATTAAATGAAAGGACAGAGCCTTTTCCTTTTCTTTTAATTGAAGACATAATCAGCAACTTTGGTAGGTGCAATTTCTTCTTGAAGTTGGATCTGAAAGATGGTTTCCACCCATTCCCTCTGAATGAAAAAACTAAGAAGTATACCTACCGCTTTTGTCTTGCCGTTTGGGCACTTTGAATGTAATTTCCTCCCTATTGGTTTGAACAATTCACCACCCAAATTTCAACGAGATAACGCAAGTGTTGGCTGAACTTCTACATGACCCATTGATTTGGGTGTATATAGATGATACAATTGTTGTGGGGAGGTCAGAAGAAGATTGTTCGAAGACATCAAGAGGTGTTGCGCGGCTGAATGAGGAAATATAAAAATAAATGAGGAGCAAATTATGTATAATCAGTCAAGTGTTGTGTTCCTTGGAGAGTATTTGGTAAAACCAAACCTTCGAAGCAAGAGTCGGTTGAAAAAGTGCATTTAAAAATTAAGAGACCTCATGAACTTCATTCATTTGATGCTCACGGGCTTAGCTGGCCATTTTCGAGCTTTTATAAAAACCTTCTCATAAATTATGAAGCCTTTACAGCAGCTTTAATAAACAGGTAGAAAATTGAGTGGGGAGATCCTGAAGAAAAGGCGTTTCAGACAATCGTGCAACATTTTACCTAATATGTAATGATTCTAAAGGCGCCAAAAAGGCGGCTTGAGCGTTGGCAACTCTTCCTCATGGGCTTCCAAGTAGAACTAAATCATCGCAAAGGAAATCGAATTCAGGATGCAGATGTTATCCCGCTTGTGTGTTGACTACAAAACCGTTAATTTAATTGCGAATGTGTCTGGCAGAGTTACTATTCATAAAGGAAATATCAATGAAGTGAAGAAAACGTACATGAAACTCCGGTCCGATTTCAGTTTCCAACCATGAAGAAAATTGTCCAAAATTATCTCAAAAATTGCAGGGATTGCCCGTTTTCTAAATTCAAATTCACAAAACATTATTTGATGACGACTCCGAAACTTTCTACCATTCATTTGCAATTTGGTGAGCTTAGCAAACGGAAGGAAGAACACAACTCATTCCTTCTTAGTACTGATTGATGAATGCTCATTACTCGTGTACGCAAAAGCAATGAATGAAACTGCAACTTAAGGAAACTTCACCAAATTGCAAAGGTGACAAAATTGTGACTGACAACGGCACAACATTCATATCTACAGTACAATTTTACAAGTAAAAAAGGAATAAAGATGTTGTCTACTTTACGAAATCATCTGATAGTCATCAAACGGTTTTGCTGAGAAGAAGGCTCGGGATTTTAAGGCTTTAAATCAACGTACATGAATCCTTTTTTTAGAGGAGGTTGGAAAGCATGCATTGCGGCAAGGTGTTAAATCATCTCAACCGATCATACTCAGTCGTTTTCCCTTGTACACTACAATTTAGGTAAGCTTTTGGAAAGGTCTCCTCACTACCTAAAGATCAACGTTTTGGAATAAGATGTGAAATACTTACGCAAAAACCTTTGACCAATGAAGAGCAGCAAAAACCTATGGAGAGAATCGAGCGCGATTTTGATAGAAAGCATGCACAACGTCTGCCTAATTGAAGTGTGAATGATCAATAATCCTAGTCCAGTGTTGATATCATGGCAAGCAGCCAATAGTTGAGGGTCCGTGCTGTGTTAATGAAATAACGAGAATTGAAGGATTTCCCAAAACCATCCACTACACTGACAAAACGGGGGCTGTCAAAATGGCGGCAGTTGGTAACGTGCTTCCATATCATTGCCAGAGCAATGAACATTCTTAAGAGGAGGAAAATATAATATTAGTCCTGATAAAATAATCATTTGAGGGTTTCTGTTACGTTGTTATGTCAATACGAATTCAACTAATAAATTAGTCTTTGTAATTATCTGTACAATTGCTGAAATGTTTCTCTTTCATAACAGAAATAATATTTGTGTAAATTGTTATAAAATATTACAACTTGTAATAAGATAGAAGTGAAGTTTCCATAATTTATAACCAGCTACACTAGGAATCCGATTTTGTGTATTTCATGTGGATTATCTATCATTTAAGCATTTAAATAATAAATTAAAACTTCCTGGGAGTGGGATCCACTCATGACTGGTCATATAATACATATGACTCTGTTGCTGAACATCCTCAAGAATAATAGGATTGAGTGAGAAGGGGCTATTCCTTATCTGTAGTCGCAATGTTACCTTGTCGACAAGATGAAGACGAATTATTGGCGCCTTCTGGAAATGTATTCGTTCTGCAAGATTGATCGCTCCTACGCCTTTGTGCTTGCTCGCCTTCTATCGCTCAGTTCTCACCTGCATGAACTTTGCCTCCACCATAAAACATTTGTTCTTGTGTTTCTCGTACATTTTCCTCAGCTTCTTCTGTGAGAATTGCTTTTCATTAGTTTCGTTTGTTCAAGTAGTGCTGGTTTCATAGCCGCGCGTTCAACTAAGACTATAGCTCACTCCTGAACTATCCCAGCACGTTGTACACGATAGTATCAACGCTAGATGATGAAGTTGCACTCACAATAAATTTTACGGTACAATCTCACGATATATTTTTCCTTGCAAGAAAAAAAATTTTTTTTTTCGGTGGGCCCCAAAAAATCCTAACTTACTTCACTTTCAAAATCACAAACTTCCTCATTTTACTATATTTATGTTTCCCACTTGATTCATTTATTTTTAATATTGTTCTTAATTCATATCATTATTATCAGTATCTTTTATTTATTTTATTTTTTTATTGGTTTATTATTTTCAATAATGATCCTTTGTATCGACCAAGAAAAAAAAGAAAATAAATAACACTTTTAACCCCCCCCCCCCCCCCTCAAAATTTGGTGGTTTACGTATCAAGATGCATAGACTCCAAAAAAAAGTCCGGCCGTCGTACAGCTGGACCAAAGTTTATGAAATTCGGCGTAAAAATCTTACATCGGCCGGGAATGTGCCACTAACATCGGCAACACTTTTGATCAACCCTAGAGGGTAGTAATTAAGGGCCAACATATTCAAAAATCGAGATATCAAAAACTTTCAAGGTAACAGTGATGATTTTTTGCTTATAGATGATGAATTCATTTCCAAAGAATCGATTTAAACTATCCGCAACGCTTTAGGTTGAACCGTTCGTTTTCTATGAGGGCTTGAGTCGAAAACGTCGTAGGATTTCCTTCCAGGCGCGAGAAGATGATGCGCTTCTAATCATTTTATCATAGGTGATTCGGTGGCCCGTCCGGTAGCGTGACCGATTCGTGAGCAGAAGATAGCGTCGACGCGACTGTTCGTTTTCCGTCGGCGGAAATGCAAATTTTTTCTTCCTGGTCACCTTGCAAGATGGTTCCTTTTTACACAAAGGTCTATTTTTTATTTTAATTGTTCAGTTTATCGTGACTTTTGTCACCTACAGATGATCACTGAATCTTAGTTGTTTTACTTTGTCTCATTAATTTCAAATCGTGGATGCCTCGATCAATGCCGATCTATACCTGTGATATGTATCTACTATTATACTTAGATTTCTGCTCTTCTCATGTTCAAAGGGGGCGAGTAATGTGTATTTATGATTAATTTAATTATATCAATTTCTCCATGTTTTGCTTGTCCATGTTGCAACGCAGTACTTTGATCGGTTACTTTCTCTTATCAACCTACTGAAATACAATAATTGTAATTAATGTGTAATGAACAAGTATATTGTTTCAAAACAATATACAGTGTATGCAAACGTTTTACTTGATGGGAAGATGGCTTAATCATAGATCATTTTGTTCCTCAACTTTACTATATACCTAGGGACCGTAAAATTATGGGGTCCTGGTGCTGTAATTTAGTGATCCCGATTGCGGAGCGCGAAGCCCCGAGTTTTGATAATAAATATACTAGGTATAAAAGAGGTTTAATAATTACGGACCAGTGTTCTACGTGGAAAGGCTATCTAACAGAAATAATAAACCTTTGTTTAATAAGTTGCAACGTTTTTATTTAGAATTGTTCAGTTATACGAACGCCCCTATGCAAAATGACCTTATAACCGATTGCCATATTTTTTCACTATTGTTCGAAACTGGAGAAGCATTATTTAAAATTTTTGTCCATTAGGTATAAAATGTTTTCGTTCTAACAAGAATGTTAACGCTTGAGCTTTCTATGAATTGTAATCGACTACCATAACCAGATTTTGGGCTTTTAAAAATCGTATACCTTTATTTAAAGTTTTTGAGTTCGCTATTTTATTGAAATTGACATGCAATGTCCCGTTTAAAAACCCCTCCTTCGAAATCATTCTTTCTTGAGGAACATGGATTTTTTATACTGACGAAGCTAATTTTTTTTCTCTCCTTTGATTCCTGTTTCTTTGTTTAAAAAACTTGTGTATTGAGAGTGTATTCCTACATTTTCTGGAAACTAAGGTTAGTGAGATTATCTTACGTTTAATTTGTATCCCACCAAAAAGGCGCACCGCGTACAAAACATGTCAATCCACAAAATGCATGATATCAAACGATTTGGGCCAAGCCAATAGTCGGATCTTCGTCTCCTAGTATAGTGCATTCATCAGCTCAATCTTTTTGGCTGCTCTTTAGAGTGACACGCTTCTTCAACGGTTTGGACGATTTTCGCCTACCGAATACTGGTAAGGATTCACATTTTTCACCGAGACTGAAAATAATTATATTCCTAACGTTGAATTATAGAGCATATATTTCACTCATGTATTATATGGTGACCTCAACCCTATAATGTTACTGCGCTCTTCCACTTTAGTTCTGCACTGGTAAGAATTCATCATTTTTAATGTATGATATATATTCAAGATTATGGCACTCAATGGATTGAAAGGAGTTTCACATATTGGTGGGATACATTTTTTTTTTTAAATTTATTATTATTATTAAGTATTATTATTATTATTATTATTATTTTTATTTTTTTTTTTTTTTGAGTCGAACCTATTAGCCGACAACTGCTCATGAGACCCCATCCTATATTGCTTACTTGATTTAGCCATCGCTAAATTGCTTATGAGACCCCAGACCTGCTAAATTTCGTTACGAGCCCGCGAATTGAACCCGGGGCCTCAATCGCCCTGAGCTTCAAACCCTGCTCCGAGTGCTCGCTTCGCTCACTTGAGGAAGTTATACTGCCCCCGGACCCCCCATTAAATTGCTCGCTTCGCTCGCAAAATGTGGCATGTAGGGAATTTTACTCGCTTTGCTCGCAAACGGTAGATCCCTAAGGGTAGATTTAACTTCTGTATGGGATGCTGCTCGCTAAGCTCGCTTTCGAAAAGTTTATTAGGGGATGTTGCTCGCTTTGCTCGCAAACGATAGATCCCTAAGGGTACGTTTAACTTCTATAAGGGATGCTGCTCGCTTCGCTCGCTTGAGGAAGTTATACTGCCCACCCAAGATCGCCTTATATATAATTGTGCAATTTATTTCATATAATGACCCTTCTGTTGAATTGCGGCTTGAATATTTAAGATAAAAGTCTTATGGGGAATGAGGTGATGCATCACTATCATTAGCTTTATCGGTCAGGTTTCTACGAGACATAACGTAACGTTTGTAAATCTTACATTTTCGTTCGAATGCGTAAAAGGCATAGTAATTGGGCTCTTTTCCCTCTGGTAGTATTTTTATTATATAAAGAGAGGTCGGTACTTTCTTTCCATAAATTGTGTTAGAGAGGGTTCTGTTGGAAAAAGTTTGTTAACCAGTTTTTTTCCCTCCCTTGATCGTTCGCGCGAGAAAATATTTGAACGGATTGATCTTTGTCGTTAGCAACTGGCTTTGCGATGATTCTCGTTTAGGCTGTGCTCCAGAGAGCTGTTAGGTTTCCAGCTGTTGAGTTTTCGTGGATTTATCGCGCCGATGTCTTTTGGTGAGTTCATCACTTAGCTCTGAAGCCTCTCTTCCTATTGGTACGGATTAGGTTTGAATATTTTTACATGCTTGCTTTCAATTTTACGCAGATGCGTTCTCAGATGAGATGTCGCAAAAATAATTTTGAAAATACCGCATTTTGTCCGTTTACCATGTAACATATTAATCATTAAACGGTTTAGAAAAAAGTAAAACTTGAAAAAATCGAACAAGAAAGTAGAATACATACTTGATTTTTATACTTTACTTTTCACCTCTCATTTTCATAAAATAGAAGATCTTGCAGTTGATATAGTCAGCTCTGACCGCCAAATACTTATCTATTTCGAAATACTTCAAATACTCTAGAAGCTGGCTATATGTTTGCCTATTTAATTTGAACAACATCCAATACCTGGACGACGATAAATATATTAATTTTATTGTAGGTGAATTTCCAAAAAACGTACATAATATGTACTATACCTATACCTACTTGGTCTTCCAACAAAATGGGTGAAATTGGCAGTAAATTTATTGAAACAAAATGAGAAAATCAATTTAACAACAAGAAGTATCCTCTGAAACGGTGTTTGATAACTTTCCCACCTAGTACACCTAAATGTTTACCTTGTTATTGGGTATATCTTCGAAAACAACGTCTATTTAAATTAAATTAGGTTCGTGAATGATAATATATTTGTTTATTACCTTCAATAATGAACTATTGTAATCGACCGAGAGAATAGTGTTTTAGCCCATCCCTCTCAAAAGTTGTTTACGTACGTTTCAACAACTTGGATTTCAAACTTGGAATAATAATATCCATGAACTTGATTCAAATATCTCATATGTACCTTGATCGGTCGTATTATCTTGATATCACGTCTTGTCCCCTAAAACCCTAAAAGGTGAATATGAAGGGTTGAAATATTAAAAAATCATTAGCTTGAAAACTTTCGAAATAAGTGGGGAGTTTTTTCGTTTGATTATGATAGATATAAGTTCAATGAATTGAATATGACCACCCGGCCGTTCGACCAACATGTTCGCAAATAAAAAATAAACAGTAGGCTATCATGCTTGAACGTGCGGCATGGCTGAAATTGATTTGGACGGTGGAATTTTAATTAATTTTGCTCGAAACGAGTGGTATCAGACTCGATTTTCCGTCATCATGTTTGTAGTACATAATCCATGTTCGCAGATTTGTTTAATTTGCCAGTACAGTGGTTTCATAGCTCACTGATTAAAGAAAAAGCTGTAACATAATTTTCAGATATCTCTGGAATACCTTGGTTCAAAGTACAGGCATGCAGGCGCGTTGGGACTAATTCCACTCTGTATAAATAAGTGAATATGAAATACTAAACAAAATCAGAAACTTCTGATCATGAATGTGTAACCATTCTTTCAGCCCTTGATTCTTGTATCTTTTTCGATCTCATTGGTAAGGAAGCAATGCGATATACATAACATACATCATACTTGAAAAAACTAGACTCTCTACTTATCTCATGCTTTTGAATATTTAAGACCATCAACTATTTGATAGCTTATTAATGATTATATCTGCCTCCTTTCTTGTTCTACTTCATTTCCATTGCGTCAAATTTATTCTTTTCCGTTTTGTTTTTTGTCCAACAAAAGTTATCTCTTGGTCAATCAAAGCATATAGGCAGTAACAGGTGATGGACTAAATGTGTACGGTTACCTTTGATTGAATCAAAATTGTTGCTTAGTCTACACTAGAGAATATCGTGTGTCATTTCGGAGAAACTGACCTCTCCGTTAAGGTCTCGCTGTAAATGGGTTATTCATCCGTTTCCTAATGGAAGTAATTCCCAACTTGAGATCGAGTTCTCCCACCTCGCACTCTCATCTATGAAGTTAGCTCTAAATTCGTACGAGACCCTGGGGCGTGGATGCTCCGAAAGTAGTTTTCTCCGATAACCCTCCTCACATTCAATATTCAACAGCATTCGAAAGCTTCTGCTGTGTGAACCCATAGACACTGTAATATACTCGTTTAGTGCTCTATGGTGAGAATACCAAACTCCTTCCGTGTTAGTATAGCATTATTGCCATTAAATTTTTCGCTCCCAACTAGATAGTGAGTCCCTTCATTCTTTTGTAATCTTAAGTATAACGCCAAGCATATACGTGCTCTACGTATATAGTTTCATTTTGCTTCCACCTAATACCCCGAACTAACAAAATCCACATAGTAATCTTATATGCTAGTTGCCCATATATTGAAAAAGTAATTTTAGAATTCGTTATAACGGACTGATGCTGCATTTATGTTAAATTGCTCGGTCTCATTTGTTGAAGAACATTGGTCCCCGAATCGCGCGGTCGTGATTTAAATTGTGCAGATGATATTAGGTAATCGTTAATGTTAGCTCGCCAACAGCTTTACCCCACAGAATTTTTTACACTATTTTTAGTTTGCCTTCTGTGATGGTTCCCATAACAACCGGAAAACATTGTCTACCCTTGTCAAACGTACTTCTTTCCCGTTCATTCGAAGCGGTGATTTGGGAGACCCTTAACTCGGACATTCGAGGAAGGTGTGTACTGCGATAGTTGCATATACTGCACTCTGAAGGGTGAACGAAGCTGTTACATACCTGTATCCATTTAATATCGGATTTAACGATTCGGGCTTTGCCTCTTCGTCTAATATTCGTCATATTAAGATGGTAGGCTAGATGTACGTACCAAACAATTCTCAACAAGTTATTGGTGTCAACGTTTCTTACATGGGACTCATATTCGACGTATGGTATGACAGAAATCTAGACAGAATTTTAGTCACACACACACACACCCATTTTATTATTGAATTCAACAATATACATGCGAATTACGGTTAGAAAAAAAAAAAAAAAAAAAACGGAATCGAAACGTCAAAATGATATTATCCTATCCAATAATTCAAGAATGTGTATTATTATATAGCTGTGGATGCTAACCCCCCCCCCCCCCCCCCCTCTCACAAAATCCCTGGACTTCAAAAATAGGTCCATTAGCCTTGGAGTTTTGCCTGTGTCAATTTCCAATCAATTTTCGTTTTGCGCATGAGGAACAGTTATTTCTCAACCAATCACGATAAAATTCGTAGAAAACTTCCTGAAATCTGTAACAACTACTACCCTTCAAAGTTCGACGAAATCGGATTGAAGACCGTAAGAAATCAAAGATATGAGAAATTCACGTTTGCGCATTCGCTCACGCCACTATCCAACGGCGATAGAATTTACAATCCCTGAAGATTTCATCAAAATCGAAGAAAAACTTAGTAAGTAGAGTTATGAATGTAGTGAGAAGTTGGCATAGACACAGGGAACCGAAAATGATCAGGAAGCTGTGACACGCCAAAAGCAAGTAAAAATTTTGATTTAGGAAAAAATTCACCCACTAATTGTGTTTGACTCTTTTTGACCTAAAACTAATTTGGAAATTCATGAAATCGCTTTCGAACAGCCATTTCTGCTAATGTTTCAAGAAAAGAAGGTCGTCAACTTTTTTTTCGGCATTTGATAGTTCAAATTCTCACTAATTCCATATGAACTAAATGCTGTTAGAGTGGGGTTATACAAAGCGAAAACTACATCCTGTGGAGCATTTCAAATCGCCCGGACGCCAAAAAGACTATTTATTTGAGAATTTCCCAGGTAATAGGCCTTCAATATCTGTAACGCTTCGATATTCAGTCTTACAATAGGCCTATATACCCATGTCGGGCCTTCCTTGCATATTATCCAGACTTAAATTAGGCCTATACACCCAGGGCGAATACCTCGATATTTTGTCTTTTTATTCACTTATTCACTGAAAAACTGATTATTCATAGGTCTCTATGAATTGGAATCCACATGAATAGGAATGGGACGGCACCCCACACGACCCTGTGCAGAGGAAACTCGAGAAATCTAATTTTTGACGTTTTTTCAACCATAAAAACCCGTGGAGTTACAAACTAGATGTAGAATCATGTGTAGCTAACGAATATTGACTTGTAGGCGGAACAAAATACACGAGAACGAAATTCCTACGTTCAAGAGAGGATTATATTATCCGGAACAAAATTAAATCGTTTCAAGCAGATTTCGTTCCGGCTCGGAATGTTATTTTAAAGAACATTTACATTTCGTTCCTTTCCAGAAATGTATCTCGAAAATGCCATTTTTTCGTTTTGTTCCGGATAGAAACAGTCTGGAAGGAGGAACGGAACGATATTCCGAGCCGTGATAAGTACTGGCTCTTCCATCTCTCTTAGCACTGGCGCATTTGTCCCTTTTCTGCCGTAAAACCCGCGCTTCTGTCTGGCACCATTTACTGTCTTAAAACCGGTGCTTCTGTCCGGTGACTACGTAATCGCCTTTAGGAATAGAAATGAGTTTCTATTATGAACTAGTAGTCTCAATTCAAGCCCTGTTCGTCTAAATTCAATGATTCTAGGGTATAATAATTTTTCTCGTATCAAAACATGTTCCGTATAATCAGCTGATGCTTTAATTAGAGAGGTCGAGAATTGGAAACACGTGAGACGAGAGTTTTCATCCTGTATCATCTTTTCCTAAACACACCCACTCTTACATGCTGAAGAAATATCATCGCGGACACAATACTCTTGAGTAGTAGAACCTACCTACTAAGAAAACATTTAACTCTGCTACTCACTATATAATTGTGTGGTCCCCACGTAAGACTCCAATGTTTTGAATGTAAATCCAATCTCAAGAATTCCGTCATAACTCTCGGGCTAAGCTCCTTGATTAAAATTCTTTTAATGCTGGATCCCTTGAATGCCTTTCTTTTCTCTCACCCCTTCTACATTCCTAAAATATTTCCCACTTCAAAGTTGTACGTTCGCACTTTTAGATTTATAGGTATTACAAATATTTAACCAGTTGCTTCCCTCACCTAATTTTATATTCTTTGGAAATACGAATTTTTATTTGACGAATAGTTCAACGGGTCTGAGATATTAAAGTATAATCACGAGAACATAATAGTTCTGTTACACGAAAGAGTGTGCATGGAGAACTCGATAACTAGAAACTATTTTGATTTACCTTCTTGAAACTCGCGATCTTATTAAGGTTCTATTTAGCGTCAGAGATGCCAATTGTTATTCGCTAGGTGTTGCCTTCTATTCAAGTAAAACAAACGTTCCTCTGGCTATTATTCAAGGGAGACATTGCTAGAGACACCGGTTCGAGATGAATGTTTCCATCGCTCTCAGAATACAGAACGACTCCTTCTAATTTCAACTAACAATGAGATACCTCCGAAAACAGTTGCTCGAAAAGAAAACTATCATGAAGGCACATTCGAATTACTCGTGGAGCGATGGCATTAAAGTTTGATTTATGGGAAGAAAAGAGAAATGATTACATTCCTTCAGAACGTTGATGGAAAATGGATGCTGGTAAATAAAGTCACGGACTCCTGTCACATCCAGGACCATGTCAAATATCGACCTCTGCTATCCCATCTGTAAAAAAGGTTGATAGTTTCTTATTATAATCCTTGTTGTATTGGATACATCTCACGTAACAAACTAATAATAGTAGCTTACTGGGATAATTTGTCATCTATGTTCTGATGTTTTAGATTGATTTGTATTCATGTCAAACTTGATTTTGGATATCAATTAGCCTCTGATAGATGGCCCACTTACTTGAGAGCTTACTCTGCTCGGTGTAGTGTATCGAGATTCGTGTAGTGTATGTGGAAATTATATCACAATTAGGTTAGGAATTCAAAATGTGTGGTGCAGTAATTAAGTCAGTCCCGAATGTGCTGCTTGCATTTTTGACAGTGTATTTGCTTAGAAAATAGAGGACACTGAATTGCTTCAATATTTAGAAGAACAAAAAATGATTAAAATATAAAGAGTGTCTACCGAAATTCGGAACAAAATCAAGAGGTCGATTCTCATTTCTAATCGTAAGTTCCTCTTAGAGATATTTTTTTTAAACGTTTTGTTTTCGTTATTTAATATTAGGTAATAAGATTTTATCGTGAAAGAGCGCTAAAAGAATTTTTTTTTTTTTTTCTTTTTAAGTCAGATTCAATTGTTCAAAACATGGCCAAAGTACAAAATTGGAAAAATATTTAAAATCGATGATTTTTCTTCCGATTTTCTGCTTCCAGTATGGGGTTTTTTTTTCGGCGGGCGGCACTACTCGGAAAAAACTTCCCCTAATAGTCTGCTTCTGAACGATTGAGTCAATTTAAGTTTTACTTTGATGATAGGAGGAGAAACTACGTCTGGATGTTGAAAAACTTGTAAGAAAATTCGAATTTAGGGCCGGTTTCAACTTATTTGTTCACGCTGAATCGAATGGTAACACTAGCAGATCTTCCCAACTCCGTTATAACCGAGTTTTACACTTCAACTCACGAACTTTTAGTTAATGCGTATGCTCGATTTTATGTCTGTAAGGGAGAAACTAGTTAGTTGAAGTGTACAACTCTGTTATAAGGGAGTTGGGGAGATCTGCCAGTGGCTCCATTAGATTCAGCGTGAAAAAATACTTGGATAATGGGAATATGGAATTTTCTCAGGAGGTCGTTTTTCACGAAAACCCTTGGTTCCATTGAAAACAAAATCATGATTTCAACATTAAAACGTACTTTTCTCCCGTAATTAGCAAAGTAAAAGAAATTTGGCTAGACCGTTCAAAATATGATAGTTTGAGGAGGTTATTTCCGAAAAACTCTTAGACTGGAAGCAGAAAATCGGAAAAAATAACGTCTGTTTTAAATATATTTTCTAATTTTTTATTCTGGCCTTTCTTGACTAATTAAAACTAACTGAAAAAAAAAAAAATATTTTTTTATCAAGGTGATAGTAAATTTAACGCTCTTTCCAACGGTGTTCTTAGTTTTTAGTTTTCAGTGATTCTAGGGGAAGTTATGGCCGTTTAATGTCATAAGGTACAAAACACGAAAAAATCTTAGAATTTGAATAACTCGAAAACATAGCATTAAACAAAAAATCTTTAGGCGGAACATTCGATCCGAAATGAACTTTAGAATCAACCCCTTGATTTCGTCCCGAATTTCGAGTAGACACCCTGTATATACCTCCATTATGTCGTTTTGTCTCTCCCCCCCCCCCCCCACCACCCTTTAATTCCACGATTTATTCTACCAAACAAAACGATTGACGAGAAAGTTATTTTGTATTTCAAATTTCATCACCATATGTAGATTGGTAAAGAAATTACTCAGATGATCTGGGCGTTTCGTTTAATAGAATAATGTTTGTCATGAATTTTAATATAATGAATTTTCTGTTCTAACATATTCAAACTTCCTGATAACGTGTTATGCAAAATTGCTGGAAAGGGAGGACCGGGAAATTCGCTAAAGGTTTCATGCTTGATGACTGGAATTTATTCAGATTTCAGAGGAATGAATTAGCAGTATGACTAAATGGCACAAGCAAGTCATTTTTGATTTCCTTTCTTTTCTGCGAATTATACTTGTCACACTAATCAAGAGTAAGATACATTTCCCTCGTTGCGATAATCATCAGAACACACGCAGCATATTTTACCGAACAAGTCTCCCATCGATCGGCATCAAATGATGAAAATCGTATTCACCGGGCGAATCGTATGTTTCTTTTATTGGCGATGTATAGAAGAGAGCGGGAACAGTAGAGGGGGTTCAAGCCCATTAACGTTTCTCTGTGTTCCAGACCTTCGGAACACATACGACCAAGGGGGCCGCAGAGTTGCTAACTACGGGAATAACGATTCCCCACGTTCAAAAAGCCCTACCAGCCAAGTCACGTAGTGTACCCTCATATACCTCCCGTTGTAGATAAACCCATCGCCCATAAAATCCAAATACTTTGCAACCCTTATCATTCAGTAACAACTAGTCTATTTCACACGTTTAATTTCTCTTTCCCTGTAGCGTACTAACGAACGGCGATTGCGACTATCTCCCCCCTTATGTCCAGAATTTTTTCCCAGGAACATAGTAGGTAGATAGGTATAGCTTTATGTGTTTCGAATAATTTTTTCTGTGCTTGAATTATTTGTAACTCGAATTTGTTTTTGGTATTTCTAGAAGAGAATTCAGTGTCTCCTGCAGTTATGCTGTTTTTCGTCAAAGTAATCAAAAGAACAATCTGCTACTCATAATTGAATTGCTAACTTTGAAATACTAGCGAAATGGACTAATATATTCTAGCATCTGCCGAGTTGAGTGTGGCTAAAAGCGTTGTCTCAATCATACCTTTTGTTTGTTAGCTCAATCAAGAGGGTCTCTTAGAATAGCAATAATCATATTGATTCCTAAATGTTTAATCACAAGTATAAATAGACGAATATATGAAACATGATTCATGCATTAGAAATTATTGTTATGGTAATGTTTTGCATTGATGAATGATTAACAGGGACAGTGAGCTTACTGATCTACAACATAACAGGCATTCTTGAAATTGACGAGTAATCCTACATCCGATTCCAACTGGAGTATAGTCTGAAATTCCGGTTTTGGTTCCAAGAAAGCATAGCACGTGAAGGGCGGCGTGAGGGATTCCGTGATTATTTTATGTTATATGCGGAATGTTGGTATAAGCGGGTATCTGGAATATTAATTGCAGAGTTGCATACGAAACCAAACTTCTGATGCACTTTCCATCGTTCTCCGACCTATTTTCATATCCGGCATCTTTATAAACGGAACCTAGGTACCGTATTTAGATTTTCTGACTATCGTAAGGGGCTCGCTCTTATGACTCAAGACGTATGTACTACTCCTAATTTCTTGCTGGTTTCGAGTCTTTCCTTCGTGTTATCTTTCCTATTAGACTCTCTCTAATCCGGCCCCCTGATTAACTGGTCTTTGGATTAACCGGCCACCCATTTTCTTTTCTTTTCTTCTTGACGACAGTCAGCCTAATGTTAATTCTTCACCCTCCATGGCATTCCCAGAAGGTAAAGAAGAGAAAGAACGTCTCTTTTTCTCTGCTTACCGTATCTAGGCAATGCACGTACCTCCATGAAGGTAGGTAATTATTGAAAAGGAAAATAACACCTCACACTCCTATTTTCCATGAATCACTTGTCGGTGAATCAAAATAAAAGAACTGAATCTCACCGCTCGTTCACATTCTACGAAATACTTTTGCCCCCATTGTGTGGTGTACATGCGCGGGCAAACATTCTTGAAAACGGAGTGGAGATAAAAATATTTCCCGATTGTAGTGGGATCTGTTTTTCCACATGTACCTTGGAACTGCATGGCCTCCCTGGAAGCTAATGTGAAAAAAAGGAACGAACATCTCTTGCTCTTTGATTTCTATGTATCACAGGAAGCTGAACCAAAAATAAAACACTTGAAATCATTTACCATTCGTTCGCTTTCTACGAAAGACTTTTGCCCCACAATATGCGGTTTATGCACACACTCAAGCGCGGGAAAATATTCACAGAATTCAAAGTAAAGAAAAAATCTATTTTCCGATTGTAGTCAACAAATAAATACTTATATATATATATATATATATATATATGCATGCGCATAGGATTAACCGGCCAAAACGCCAACCGACCAGGCTTGGTCCCGAGGTGGCCGGTTAAGAGAAAGTCTACTGTTATGTATGTAGTGCTGCCTTTGACTTCAAGATACTAATGTGCCATCTCCAACTTTACGGACTGTTTTGGTTTTTTTCTTTCCATTCCAGCTGAAAAATGAGCAATGGGGAATTCGCATGGTTATTCATATTTGCTCAATAGAGAGATCTGAGCGAGAGCTTTCCAATAAGGTGCTATATGATGCATATCTGACCTGTATTACAGCCCTTGAAATACATTTGCTTGATGACGTCACGGCACCCGCTCGTCTGAGGGGAACTTTCAGCTCCCTTGCACTACTACGTCACGCTTGATTGCACTACCCGCGTATTGGCCAAACTTAACGGTCTTTTGAGCTAAAAATTGGTGCTTGGTGGTTTCGAAGAGCGCTAAATCCAAATTTTAGGTTAAAAGTGTGAAACGCGAACAAATAAACGTTCCCCATTGACCTAAGAGAAAACTGATTCTCTCTATACCTCGAAGCGTAAACGAGGATCGACGCCTATTACATTACACTAACGACTCAAACGAATGAAATAATAGCAATACATTCCATCGGAGGAGCGAACACGTTCTTTCACTCGCTGTTGGTAACCGCTAAGAGGGTTCATAAGGAGTGACTCCCCATCTCCCTCCCATTCCCTGAAAATAAACCATCTCAGGGTTGAATGTTAATATCCTAGAGCGAAAAATAATCTCTTATTATTCCGAGGTTGATGAAATTCACATAGGTGAATTACGCATTAGTTTCAGGTTACTCATTACCTGGGTTCTGACGTGTTCATAACCGATACTCACGACTTCTGTCACTGAGGCACTCTGGCAGTAGTACTACATAATCGTTAGTAACATACATTTTTATCTGTTATTTAACTATATAATTTTCTTTTCTAGGAAATAATTTGTTTAACAGATTCCCTTGAATCCGTTCACAATTCAACAATTTGTAATTTCCTCTCCATATAATACATCACTTGTTTCCATTAGTACACCAAAGAGCACACTGGGAGGCTTAAGGGGCGCTAAAAATGCCACTAAGGTTTTAAGGTTTGATAGGAATCAACAAGTAGCACATAACCGAGTTAATTGAACCGGTAGCCAAGGAATCATGTGAATTTTTGTAGTAGTCATGATCAAAGCGGAATATATTATTAGCATTAAACTGTCGTGGAATTATCAGGAATGGGGCCAAACAAATGATTCCTCCTCTTTCGCCAAGCTTTAGATAAATCTATTAGGTATCTTCTTCAGGGTCAGTGGTGAACTACAGCGTGAATATCACACTACTCAGCGACCAACTGATCAATAAATTCATCACAGGTTGCAAACAGGTACAACTCAATGAAGTAACTAAAACCAGTCTACTGAAGATTTAAAAAGAACAAAAGGAAGAAGAAAATAAAATCCCGCAGTAATTTAATTTACTTGTACAGCATCAAAATTCAAAAGCAACAAGGCAACAACATTCATCAGAACAACACTGATAAGCTTATTACCTATTATAATACTGATAATTCCTATAATGCCGATTTCTCATGATCTATACAATCAAATTAAAGTTCACGTTCAAACCCCCCCCCCCCCCGGGGGGGGGGGGGGGGGGGTTGAGTATGAGTTCAGAATGGTGCCCAATGTATTTTTGGGCAAATACTTGAGTGATACCTATTACGATTTCATGAATTGTGCTGGTGAATTTATAGATACTCTCCCTTCAATGCCATCACCTATTCTACTTCAAATGCTGAATGCCGTTGAAATTATACTACAGTATGGGCATGCGCAACATTTCATTATAGCCCCAATTTCGTTTATTAGGATGTTTACACATTCAACCATTTTGATTCGTACCATCTTTGTTCTTCAACTGATTCTGTACTCCCATGTTACTATAATTGAGGAAGCTATACTATCCACCAAACTTGACAGACATTTTTTATTTATAGACGTTTCTTATCGTTTCATTAAAACATTCTGTGTTTTTTTTTGTTACAGGTAATCACATTTTTCCAAAGAACTTACCTCCCGATTGAAAAAATGTCCATATTCCCTGTACTCCTTCTCGTAAGTGGCTACAACTTAGTAGTTATTAAGCATTGCCATTAACCTAATGCATAAATCTTGAAATAATTTGAGTCCTGTAAAAATGGAGAGGATACTTGTGGCGTTTGTCTAGGGAGGTTTGAATTCTTCATTCAGTATCTATAGAAAGGTGGTAACAAAATTCTTGTAGAAAGAGTGAAACGACTCTCTGTTGACGTTTTACGTTGTGTTTGGTATTTTTTAGTGTAGTCGCGTTGCTGCACCATCGTAGAACCCTATTAGTTCGTCACAGCTTCGCCAGCGTTTTCGGGCTCTATGCACACACATGCTTGATGCACGCAAAATCGCAAAAGCCAATCTCGCGCGAATCCATCCACGCACTACACTTTGCGGTTGTCCCCATCGATCACTCAGTCGCTCAGCCAACACTTTCAGAAAACTCACCATCTGTGGTGCAAAATGGGCATCAACTGAACAGACCAGGGGGGTGAATGAAGATCGTCTATCTTCACAAGCTGCCATGTATTTTCTCTTCTTCTCTTCTTCTGCAGCAGTAAAAATGGATGCTACAGGATGGGAAACGTAAGAGGGAGCGTCTGTGTCTGTGACACGCACGTCAAATAACGCCTCCCTCTGTGGTTCCCACACCCCTCTGCATACCAAATCCCCTTTGAGGCCTGGTGATTGGTCAGTGGCCTCTATGATGGTCGGCTCCTTCACACAGTTGCCCCATGATTCTGTCATGAGCTCTCCTAGGAGATCCCTAACTTCCTTGTGTCGCCGAGTGATTAGGCCTCCCGTTTTACAGCTTAATGCATGTTCTAAGCTGAAAATTCTTGAACCACATCCATCACAAGAAGTCGGCATATTGGTTGGTGATCGTTTGTACCTCAATGCCACTGCATCTCTGAATTCTGAAGGAGAGAGGTCGAAATTGTGCTTTCTGAGGGGTAGTACTGAGAGCCATCCTGATGACTTCGACCCAGAGATCTTAACCACCGAACGCTCAATTGCCCTTCTCTTATCAGCTGGAAAATATTCCAAGGTGTCCTGCATTAATTCATCTTCTTTTTCAGCTCTATATACTCTCGCTCTTTGCCTAGCCAAATTAACTTTTCTCTGGTGCTCTTGAAAATCTAGTGGGCGATGCTGATGTATTGCTGAAATTAGCTCCATTGTACCTTCTCTTGTCAGTTCATGGGCCCTTTTGGCACAGGTTCTTGGGTCCGTCAGCGCTAAGCCTCCTTTGTTCACAGGGAGAGAGAACAGGTTGCATTCTGCTCCTGTGACAACACCTCCGATTAATGCTGGAACGAGCTTAGTCCTGATTGTTGATGCAAGTCGGCGATATTCACTTCCATCACTGTTTAGCACTCGTTGCATATACTACCATTTAAACTGCACTGACTTACAGAATGCTGCATGTGCTGACTGAGGCTGGATTTTTCCTGCTTCTACAAGCTGATCAACTTCTTGTATCCAGTTATCAATCTTCTTCTCAAAAAAATGTCGTTTCGTACTGGGCTGCCCTATAAACCCACCCAAAAACTTATGACCAGTCACAACTGTGATTCCTGTCCCTCGAAAAATGTTCTGGGCGTCATCAATGTCAGCAGGATTTACCACAAGAAAGGTCTTATTTCCTCGGGGGAAATAGCCAAATCGTGGGCCTTTTTGATTGAGCTGGTTCCACCAGTTTTTCAAATTCTCAAATGAACCCTGTGCCGAAGAGTCATCGGCATACCAACACTGAGTTATGTGTGGATTGTCGAGTCCATCAATGAGAGGTATTGTGGACAAAGCGTAAAGAAGCATAGATAGCGGGTCTCCCTGGGTTGCTTCTCTCTGCTGAACAAACTCTCTTTCCCTCCTCTAACCACCAATCCTGCGTGCCCTTTGTATGCATTATATACAAATCTTGCACATCTCGGCCAATACACTCATGCTTGCCACAGTGACATCATTCTATTTGCTACATTAAATGCGTTCATGGCATCGACAATCAGAAATCCCCAGTTTGATCTTGGTTGAGCCCTCTGTTCGAAAATGCTATCCATCGTTTGAACTGCTCCCTCAATGCCTGCACTAAGTCCTCCTGCCAATTGCTTAGCGCCACAGATCATCGTAACGTCTTCTCCGGTCACTTCGGCCATACATCTCCCGAGTATCCTCCTTAGGCACTCTCCTATTTCTATTGGAGGTATTCAGGGAGATTTGTCGAGAGCCACTAGGCGACTTGAAATTAGTGCATTTATGTTTTCCCAGGGCACATCTTCATTATTTAACTTTGTTGCTAACCCAGCGACTGCGTTTCTCAATCGCAGGCTTGCCCGCCCATATCGTAGTAGGAAGCTTTGTCTTCATTCTTCATTCAGTAAGATTGTTGTCCAGAATAATGGGCTTTGACGTAAAACTCCACCAAAAAATCCTGCTTCGAGCCAAAATCTTCGAATTACTTTTTTACCTATACTTCATTGCGTCCACACGTAGATGGTATGTTATATTGACCGATCTTTTTAAAGCTTGTGCCTACCGGTTGATGGCCAGACTCTCTGCAGTGTGATTTTTCTGGGGTCTGACCATTTGAGCTCCCATAAAGATCTCACAGTCTCTTCTTCAAGTGTATTCATTGCAAGTCTCATATTAGTAGAAGTAATATCCTTCTGAGAGATCGGTTGATGAAATCATACGAGTACGTTTTGTATTCCTGCTAATCTCAGTACCATACGAAAGGACCATCTTCCTTTCGAACGGAAGTTTTCCAGTTTCACTGTAATGCTTGCTTCCCTTGCACGTCAAATGGAAAAAAAAACTACAAAACACCTTGCAAATTCGAGCTGATAAATCTGCCTAATTGGTGAACCATTTGACATCCCCAATTTCCTTTGCATTCACTTGGTTAGAGGTGATCTGCCGATATGTGCATATTAATTTTCATGGGACATTTGACCCTTCCTAATTTCAGTGATTGCTGTTATTAGTTTTCACTGCAATGTTCTAGTATGGATTTATTTACAGCAATGGTTTGTCTTCACAGATAGACTTATTTTCATTTTTTTCTTTACTTGCTACTTTTCTAATATATCCTTATTGGGATTTAATTGATTCGTCCTAATGTTTCCTACTACTTAAAGCCATCATATGTTGGAGCTTTAGTCCAATCTGAGTAAGATTGGTTATACCCCTTAGTGTTTAAATTGTGAACTCAGAAAATTATCGTTTCTTTTTCCCTATTCTTGGATATCTAGTTATGTTCATCGTCTTCATTGCCTAGTATTTCGGTATAAAATATGATGACACAGAACTGTATTACGGAAGTATTTGGCGGTGGTGAGGGTACGACTTCTAGAAAAAAAATAATATGAAGGTTGTAGGTGCCAACATTCCTGATTACGTTCATTAGGACTGTTTCATATCTGTTGAATTATAAGACAATTTTTTATGAGTAGTAAGTAGTTTTCACTTGTCGAGTTACTGTGAATAATCCCCCAAGGTTGGTTCAGCCTCCCTATTACTATTATGGCCATAAATGTGATTATTGGAAACCCTTCCAGCGCGGTTTTCAATATTTTACCTGAAGCGATTCGATTTTTAATAAGTTAGGGTAGGAATAGGGGTTGAATGTTTTCGTAAATCACTTTTAAATTTCTCGCCTCAAGTTGGGAATCCTCCAAGGCGGAACTTTCACTCATACAAAATGTTTTATCTCGCTAACTAGGTCTGGCGCTTTTGACACAATATTCAAAACGTTTATTAACATGCATAGTTTTCCCTTCGTCAATTAAACATTTCAGTTACAGAATGTATGATAATAGCAGGAAACTTCTCTAATAGCCTTCGAAATTGGAATTTAAGCTAAACGACATTGACTACATGGCTGGAGAAAAAATTATTCCAGTTTCACAATAATCCGTTATCATTCGGAAGATTCGAAGATTAGTCTTGACAGTAACAATGCAATGTTGTCCTGTGTACTCTACCTAATTGAAATGGATTCCGAACGCTAGTCGAGTGAGGTAATCTATTGCTTGTAACATGTGTTTCACCGAAGTTGTGGATTAGTTACGATACCTCTATGATTCACTATACGCCTGAGGCTAGGGTCATAAATCCTCTCCCCCGTAATATTGATAATTCATAGTTCGTTATGGATTTTGTTTGCGATATATATATATATAGACGATCACTTTAGGGGAATTCAATCAGGTGAATTTATTGTGCGCAACCGTAATTTTCTAATTGTCCAATCTATAACTTCTTTTAGAAGGATATCATGGAGTTCATACAAATATGAACGAAACTGAAAAAGTGTTAGACTCAGCTTTTTTGTGTGTTCATACAAGATGATTATCCTTCTACTTAGCTCTGAAGGATCATAAGGAAGTTTTGTGTTGGCCCATAAAGAAATGTCGAACATATCCATGTGTGATGCTTTCACACTAGCAAAGTGTAACTCCCTTAGTTTTCATAGCAGGAAAATCGTTCCCCTCCTTTTGGAATGCTCTCATTTTATCACATTATCTCATGATCCCTAAGCCATTGTAGTGTCAAGGAAAGCTGATTTATTACGCTAAGTTATTAACTAATATTACTAATTAACCATAATGAACTAATAATCTGAAAAGAAGGCACTACGTACATGCTAGGTATAATAATGAGTAGTAGGTACTTGTAAACAATAGCTACTAGACGATGCATATACGATCAGCTGATGGGCTCCTAAAGCTGATGATATCTATCGTATTTAATTTCTGAAGCAAAAATTAAGAGACGATTGAGATTATTGGGTCATCCCCACTCAGCTGAGTTAGCTGAATGGTCTCCTGTTCATTCTAGGAAGTTGAAGTTTTATAGGGAAACTCTCCGGGACACTAAGAGATGATTGCAATTAATGGCTCTTGCCCAATCAGCTGAGTGAACTAACTGCTCTTTTGTTACCCCTAGGAAGTTAAAATTGGATAGGGATACTCTCTGGCACACTAAGAGACGATTGCAATTATTGGCTCTTTCCCAATCAGCTGAGTGAGCTAAAATCTCCTGTTCATCCTAGGAAGTTGAGATTTGACAGGGAGACTCCCTGGGATATTAGGAGAAGATTGCAATGATTGGCTCATTCCGAATCAGCTGATTAAGCTGAATTCTCTCCTGTTCTTCCTAGGAAGTTGGAATTAGATATGGAGATTCTCTGGGACACTAAGAGACGATTGAATTGGTTGGGTCTTTTCTGGTCAACTGACTGAGCTGATTTAATTGAGACGTTTTTGAGCTGAGACATAAATCACATATTTCACAGGGGGAAAAAATAAACATATCCATCGATGTTTTCATACTCAATATTTCCACGTCTGAATGTGGCGTTTTGATTACGCGAATGAATGTTGAATAAAATAAGTTCCTATACCGTCCAGGAGCAGATCAGTATTATAATATTATTCCAGGTGTCCTAGCGAGGAAGATACACCCTGTTTAGGGCGTTTGAGCTTCATTTGTCATGTATAACTACCGATATAACTTTAATTGTTCGCGGCAATACTTGTTTCAACCGATGAAATTACATATTTCCTTTGATTTGATGAAAGTAAGTAGCTTCCAAGTACGCACTAAATTACTCGAAACAAATTTGTGGTAACCTTTTTCATTAGACAAAAGTTAGTGAAGAAAGTTGTCTATTTCCAAGAAAAATAAAGATTTACATTGTTAAATCGATTTCGACGGTTAGGTAGGTAATGGGTTCAATTGGCTCCAGATCAATGGGGTTCAAATTGCCTTTCACTTGTGACTATACAAGCTATGTCGTTTCTATCTTGTTTTCAGTTATTGTTTGTTACTGATGATGACGTTACCGTCGAAATTAATTTTACATGGTTACTCTCCATTATTTGGAAAGGCAACGTTTTCGATTAACATTTGTTTTTTACCATTAGTATCCAAGTGTCAAGATTATTTCATAAACCAACTAGGTAAGTATGGGAAAACAAGCTTTTTTCTTTAGCATTATCACAAGCTTTTTTCTTCAGCATCATCTCAAACTCGTTTTGCGTGTTTCATTGATAATTGGAGTTGTTCATTTGTCTTATCGCAGGAGAGTTTTACATCCTCAAAGAGATGGATTTTCCTACCGTGCATTTTAAACAGCTTTATTTACGTTGTTGCCTCAGAACGAAGTGATAATTATCTGCAGTCTATGTGTTCCACACTAGAGATAAAATTAATATTTGGTGAAATTCTCCACGGCACAATTTCATGGCCTCCATATTTCCTCCTATTACGCGCTATCTCATTGCATTACTAGTCCATTTCAAGGCAAGGCAGAAAATATAATGAGGTTCATTTGTATAAAATATGTGAAAGTGAGTAGGAAGAGGATCAGATGAAGACAAACTGCCCTATGGTAATTTTCTGGCGTCTACTCTGTTGTCCCTTGTTAACATACGAGTAGATAATTCTGCGAGCAGCGTCGACATACTCTCCTGCGTCTATTGAGGGATAGTTTGCTCCGTCAAAACTATCTAGTTTTTAGTGTTACTAAACCAGAACTAAAACGGCTTGAGATAATTCAAATCGACTTAATGCCTTCGAATCCTAATCAGAACGTCTATCTTCTTTTCTATTGGGCTAATTGTACGACTTGGATCAATGAATATACAGAACTAGTTCAACTCATGATTAACGATTTTTTTTAGAATACGATACATTTTCTACTAAGGTACAGAATTTCTGTATGTATTGGAAATTGTATGTATTGGAGCTTGTGAAACTAGTGGGACTGCTTCATTCGATTAATCTCCCTCTAAAATCCCAGTTAAATGGAAAAGTTTGCGATTTAGTTTGGGTCAGAGACAGTTACTGCAAATAGCGCCTGTATTCCGTATAATCATACAAGCATGAACCAGTTTAAATTCAAGTTGAATTAGCTTGGTTCGTATTCGGTTGCACAATATGTTCGCAAGTAGAGCATGAATGAATTTAAATAACTATTAAATTAGTAAATTTTATGAAATAAGGAGATAATTATTACATAATCCGGATTTCTTCTAGGTGTCTTCCACTGTATTTATTGCCTTTCTTATAGTAGGTTTTAGTCAACATCGAATCCTTCAGAGAGATATTTTTGTGACTTTATTTGCTAATTTCTTTTATGTTTGACCTTCGAAATGGAGCATCTTTGGTACAGCTCAAAAGCAATCACTTCAACCATAAGGGTTACGGTGTGCAGCTTACAAAACTAATTTAATCTTGTTGTTTGTTAATAATTGAATCCGTTGCATGAGTTTCCTTGGAGTTTGCTCCACTTGATGTTGATATTTTAAAAGATACTTAGTTAAAGCTATCAGTTTATCGGCTGTCCAGCCCCTCAAAGCCCCCATTTTATTAAAATGGTAGGAATATGATGATCTATTATGGCAAGAAAAGAAGAATGCCATGGCGATACTCCTTGATCATCTGTTGACATCGATAACTAATGTCTAGTTATGAAAGTGAATGTATCCGGGCTAGATGGTATCACGAGGTTGGTTTCCTCCCAAAATAAACTTTTCCACTTCAAGAGGCTGTTTCCATCTATATTTTCCCTACGCTATTGAAAATCTAATAGTCTTTGTGGGACATGGACATGAGAAAATACTGGGGGTATGGAGTGAACATCCCTTTTTAGATTCGCAGCTATAGGCGATAATTTTCTCTGCATTTTAATAAATATGGCTTTGTTTGAGATTCCCTTCTCGATAAGTGATTGCAAGCCTTTCGCTAGTTTTCCATCTATTTCACCATTAGATCGGAAAAACAATTCTACTCCCTTTTTTCTCTGGAACTTCTGAGTAAAATCGGACGAAAATAAAACGAAACTTTTTTTCTGTTTTTAAATCAATAATATTGATATGATTTTGGTCTGAATAGTACATGTAGCATGTTAGTAGGAACAATTCCACTACCTACAATTCCAAATTGCATAACATGAATTTTTTTAAATTTTATAGTCTATCCGTAAGTATTATAGGCCGCTGTAGTACATGGTTTAAATACCAAAATCATCTACTGAAGAGTAAACAATATTTATTTCGAAACAGTTGGGATATCTTAATACGACATCTTCGATCTCCACTCCTAAATAGATCCATCAACCTTTCGTTGAAAGGTTTCTATTTAATCTTGCATTTCTGAACTCCAGGGTGTTTAGTGACTGAAAAAATCGGGGAATGTCAGGAAAATTGAGAGGAAAACTGGGAAAATAGTCCGTAATCAAAATTATTTAATTTTTGGTTCGTAAAACGTTTGGCTATAGTCCAGGCAAATTAGCCTTCTGCTTCTCAAAAAATCTTATAAAAGCGGTAATGGTCTCAAAGTTAGCAGACCTCAAAAAGAACAAAATAAAGTTTGCGACGGAGCTAAGATCGAAAGCCAACAAACCACGAAATTTAGTGACTTTTCAAGTTTTTGGCTTATAACACCTAAAAAGTTCATCAGACGGAAAATATTACTCGGCCCATTATTAGAGAGAATTAAATTCTGTGTCGAATGAAGTCCTCATAAGTTAAATTTGGTTCAGTGATTACGTCTCAATCGATCGTAAAATCATCATTTTTATCAAATTGGATAAAAAGTAGGTCGTGATCATGTTCTATCACTTGCACCTCAAAAACAGTCTCTCCAACTCGAAAATGTCTCGCATAAACAATGTGAAGCTGAAATTTGATAGGGAGCACCTCTAAGAAATCGAGAGATCAACTTTATTTGAGCAATGTTCTGCGAAAAAATATAAATTGCATAATTTTAGCCGTTTTGAGCTAAATGACATGATCAGTCATAGCCGCCTAGTGAGCTGTATGATCTATTATTCTCCTTAGGAAGTTGAATTTCGGTTCGAAGCCTCTTTCAACTGAGTGAGCTATATTTTCTCCTGTCTGTCCTAGGGAATAGGAATTTGATCGAGATACTCTTTGAGATATCAAGTTGTATGGAATATTGAGAGCCAGTAGATGGTAAAGCGTATTTTTCTAATTTTAGCGGTTAGGCTCTTAAGTAGTAGCATAAAGGGACCCAGGGATCCCCCGGCCAGGCGCGGAGCTCCGAGTTTATTTAGATAATTTTGTTCCCTGGCTGCCTACGTCTTTGTAGTTATATGTAGATATTGATCTACATTATGTTCCGTTTATTAATAATTTGTAGACCAATGATCTGTTCAGATGATAATGCAGTACTAATAAACCGTGTTGGTATAATGGATCTTTTTTTTTTTCGTGTTGTTCACACCCATTTCCCCTCCTTTGATTTTTTATTTGATTTTTTAATTGTATTTTTATGTTTAATGTAAAAATTTTAATTATTTTTGTTTATTAATTTATTTTTTAATTTTAATTTTATTTTTATTTATTTATATTATTATTACTTCAAATAATGGAAGCCGTTTTTCAAGCGGAAGGGTCAATAGCGGCAATGATCAAGGTGTCAAAAGGACATGATTCCAAGGAGACCATGTTGTCGCTTCATCACTAAACGCATTGCCATCACGGACCACGCAAATCGGATGGGGTGAAATAATAATAACCCGCAAAGCAAGGCATTGGCACAAATAATACTGTGATGACCGATTTTTACGCCTACAGCGGTTAGAAATACCTCGTAAATAAAAAGAAAAAACTAAACCAAGATGAGATGATGCTGAGAAGTACATAAATCGATCTATTATATTAGATTCGATTCTTATAAATTGGGATGGTAACATCTGGAGGTAAATTTGTCCACGCAAATCTCTCTGTAAGGATGTACCAGAGTTGCACATTCCTGATACAGTCCTTAAGTTAATGGTGAGCTGGAATGTTCTTCCAGGGAAAATCCGCCCCGTGCCAGGCTAGCAGTGTCCACCCCTCGACAGCCCCCTCATTCTCGACACCAGCGCTCACGGCCTCGCTCCTCCTCCCCAATACCCAGTTCTTCCCGCGCTCCCGCAACGAACACATCTGACCCTCGTACTTCGATGCGTACTTCCAAATTTGATTTCAATTAAAAGCTGTAAAGATTGAGTCCTTAAATGCTCCCTTTGACTTATTCTGTTTTCAATTACTATTATCGATCTTCTATTTCATAACATGTCCGGATAATAGGAAAAGGTTTAATAGGGATGCGCGCGTTAGATTACAGCGGTTTCGATGTTTCCATCTCAAATTACAAGTGAATTATGTGACATCACCTAACTCAATGGTCGACCCATTCAAGGTCCTATGGGTGTTAACCAACAGTTCGTACTTAGGTAAGGTTCGTTTTGATCTGATTTACATTTATATCTCAATTCCAGCTACTGGTAATCTACAACCTGATTTCACATACCCGTTATATTTCAGTATAGTTGTATTACACAATCACAAATTTACAAATTTCTGTTTGTTGTCAAATAAAAGTCAGTGCAGTTTTATCATCATTATTTTTTATTTTCTTATTTAGATTTCTTTATTAGTTGCTTCTCTTTCACTCAAATCCACTTCATTTATTAAAAATATAATAATCAATTGAAACATTTTTATTAAGAGTTGATTAAAGGGTTGTTCTTCATACCGATATTGTTTGTTGTTCTTCACACCGATATTGTTTGTTTTTTCACATACCTAGTAAGCACGTATATATAAAAAACGCATTGTTATTCAGGCTACTAGATTACATGATAGGGTAGTCAGTATACCTGGGAGACAAGGATTTTGAGCTAAATAAACATCCTAATAAGAGTTCGACGATTGGTTTCTGACTGCAGCTGAATCAGCTTAATTTCTACATACTCAATGTCAGGAAAGGCCAAGGGGAAGTGGCAGAAATAAAAATGGGTATCAAATATACTACGCACTTCGAATCCGTTAAAAAGGGGGAAAAAACCTGTTTTTACCAATTTGAAAAATGTATGGATAACTGATCACTGATTTTTTTTCTCCACCTTTTGTCTTTAGCGTTAAGAGTATTGGGAATCTCAGGGTAATTTTTGTTGCCCTGTCGAATAACTATCTTGCACTTTATAATTAAAGAGTCTGAAATCCCCAAACCCGCGCAGAACATTTTTAAAATATTTTTTATTCCTATTTTCAATAATAAACCTTTGTAATCGACCAAGAAAAAAAATGTGCTCAACACCCCTGGAAATTTTTTGGCTTACGTTTCAAGATGCGTAGAATCCACACATTGTAAATGGTCCACTAATAATTCCATACTTCTCAAATCATTACTTCATTTTGCGTATGCGCCAACGTAAAATCCTTCACGCATAATTTGTTTCGCCCTAGTCGTCCAATCCCGCTCAAATTTGGTGCATAGTTGGGGGACAGTGGTTTAATTATTTCTTGTTAATTACAACATGATTGCATCATTATTAGCTCCTGCGCATGCGTGAAAGTGTTCTCCCAGGAGAATGGTCTAGTTTTCATCAGATTTTAATTACATTTTCTGGGAATTTGTGGGTTAAGCTGTAGATCCCTACCAATTTCATTTTTCTCAAATCATTATTCCATTTTGCGCATGCGCTAACGTAAATTACTTCAAGCATAACTTTCCCGTTTTTTAACATCTTTACTGTGAAGCGTAAAATTACCTACGGGGTCTTGGAACTGTATAAATGTGAACCCTTCTCGGAGGCACAATGCGTCATGTTCTGATCCTAATTTACAATTCGCTATTGACCCGTGTAGAGAAATTTTAGTTTATGATTTTGGGTCTGCGTGCTAGTACGTACATAAATAGAACTTCTTCATAATTGCATGGCTTATATTTTCTAAGCCACAGTCAGTATTAATGCTACATCAAGTCCTAAAACAGTTGAGCGTAAAACATTAAAGAGAGCGACCGAGAGAATCGGAGGACGGAATATTTCACAGAGTAAACTCATCAGTTGTGATTACTTTTTTTTTTTTTTTTTTTTTTTTTTTTTTTTTTTTTTTTTTTTTTTTTCCTTTAATAAATTATACAGGACTTCCATAAGAGTAGTTCAATCTGAATTTGGACAATGTTTCATGCAAATATTACCGATTTTTACAACTAGTGAATGGCATTATTTCGATTTTGACTGATTTTTCAACTTTGAAATTTTTGAAAACTTGATACATATTCTTATAGGAAATTCTACGCTGATTCCGAATATACCACATGTTAGTATGCTGAAAAAATTATTTCGCACAACAAATCGCAAAAAACAGGCTATTTTGAAATTGTTGACTACATTTTTGAAAATTTCAACCCGAAAATGTAATCCGATCATGCTGCAACGAACTTGAACTTTCGTTTTGTGTCCTTAACATTTTAAAATTTGTTTGAAGTTTCTAGCCCAATTCTACGGACAGTTATCGTCTGGAATGACACATACATACATACATGTACATACATACATACTTTTTTTTTTACATACATACCAACACCGTGGTAGTAGTGTAGAGACTCATATCGGATGTTTTCCGCAAGCAAAAATCTGTTTCGAGTCTCGCTTGTACCCAACTACCGCATACTTTTTAGGTTATTATATACTACTGAAAATCTACATAATAAATAAAAAATCTTGAATAAATAGAGTTTTCAAAACTCTTCAATGAGGAGAATTAAAAACCCAGCTAAGTAGCATTTGGCGACGAATTCTTCTCAGTTCCCATATCCACTACGAGATTAATAAGTTGCCTATTGCTTTATAAACATCGTTCGCTATCGTTTTTTCGTCGAATATGAACCGCTGAATGATCGTTCTTATCCGTGCAGTTTCCAAACAAGTGAATTCCAACTTGAGCCTTTTGATATCAACCCGGATAAGTAGTCGTAAGATAAGTAGTTGTATCATTTCCTGAATTTCGGTGCACGTGTGACGTTACACTGTTCATGCGAGTCCCGCGCCAACGGGTAGGTTAGAAAGACGTCAAAGTGTATCCATCTTTCACAAACGATAAAAAGTCTTTTGCAATGACTGTTTCCTGAGGAAATGTTCCTCCGTAGTCAGAATCATATACCTAATGGAATTTATTTAATTAAAAAACATAGTAATACATAATTCAGACCCCTTGGTATGTAGGAAGTAATATATTGTTGGTATTAATTAGGAGTGGTTTTAGTTTGTTTATTTAAACATTAATTATGTACATTTTATTTGCCCTCTTAATCTGAATAGAAGGATGAGCTTTAGCTTCTGAAAACGGTTCGATAGTTCCCCTTTGAACACCACCTATTTTTAGCGCCATTAAAATCTCGGGGATGAAATTATATGTTATGAAGCAGTACAATGCTTCTGTGGCAGTGTACATTCATTTAGTACCTTCTCTAGTCCTTTCGGTGACATTTCAGTCAGATTTATTTGGCTAGAAAATACCAAAACTAGGTACTCTTTTCTCATTTTCGCTAGAAGTTATATGTGGAGCATCTAGGATACAATTGCTAGGTATTGAGGAGCTCTAATCAGCTGAGGGAGCTCTTAGACAAATTTTTTCTTCATACCTTTGGCCCCGTACTTTAAGATTGAGCTCTCTTGTAACATCTTGAAAACGATCTCGAGATATGGAGGCGCACTGACTAGTTCAAGGAACTTAGCCCTAGTTGAAATGAATGAAACGCCAATGGAGGTATTGGAGAATGGGTGGGCCTGGCGCTTTTAAGGGTCGAACTCTTTTTAGAGTTTAGATAATGTGCTACGGACTGGGTTTAATAATTATAGGCCAGTGATCTGTGTCGAAGGGCTATCTGGTTCAGAAATAATAAACCTATGTGTAATAATTTGCAGCGGTTTTTTTCCGTTAGGCCAAATCACGTCAATTACAAATAGTAACCATGTATCTAGGTTTATTTAAATCTCAATATTTCCCTATCAATGCAATTTTGGGTGTAACAGTAAGAATTATTATTCATCCCCTGTTTGACCCGAGGTTTCTGGGAAAAATTAATTATGGATACGCGGAAATTAGGTATGGGGGGAAAACGCTGGCTGGTTTAATGAATTCGGAGAAATGTTATTGTATATTTTTTCAGGGTACTGAACTACCTTAGTTGATCGCAGCTCATTAACTTCCCATCGGTTTTATATTGTATTTCCCAATACGTGTAGCAAATTGGAATTGTAGAGAAAAAAGAGTAACAGCGTTTTTTCATGTAATTCAATCATATATTTCCCAGTTTGACATGGATATTGTACCTGCTTTATTTTGGAATGGAACTTTTTTTTTTTTTAATTTTTTTCAACGAATTTTTGATGGTGCTTCAACTCAATTAAGCCCAATAAATTAAAAAATTGATGTTCCTCCTTGTATATCAGGGCTTTCAAATTTATTCCTGGATTTCAACATGTTTCATTTCTGTCAATATCACTGCATATAGTCGAAATTAATTGGATTTTTTTGTGAGCTATTCTGAGCGCTGGAAAGAACCTCTTAGCCTCCTCTTCCTTTCCCGACTTAATGATGAGATAACTCTTTTGTGGCTCTGGGCTATAGCCCCTTTGCGGTCCCACTTTTTCGAGTTGATTTTGCCATTTTCTAATGCTCTGGAGGCTCCCTGCACAGTCCGAGTCGTCTCCAGACCAGCTTTTCCGCCATGCCTGACTTTTCAACTTTTTATGAGGGGGAGGGTGCCCACTGCATACATTAACATACCCAGTGGGTCACCCTGTGTAGCGCCCTCCGGACTGAGGATCACTGCCTTGCTTTGTCGGAATACTGTCCTCGGGAAACCTCAGTATATGTTGAAAAGGAATCTTGCACATGCCCAGAGGATTCGGGTATTCCACAATGCTAACGGGGGGCTGATTCCGTTGAAAGCGTTTGGGGCATCTATGAGCAGGACCCCCTCGCAGGTGTCGTCTGTGCCAAACACCTTGGCAATGCCGTGCACAGCCCCTTCAATCCCGGCCCTGATTCCCCCGCTTAGTTGGTCAGCTCCGCATGTTTTTGCAAGGTCTTGTCCCGTCAGTAAAGCCATGGTCTTTGCGCAGACTCTATGGAGTACTTCCCCTATTACGATCGGTCAGACCCCTGGGTTTTATCCAGAACCACTTCACGCCTTACAAGTAAGGCTTTTATTTCCCCTCACCCCGTGACATTGTGAGCCAACATGCGTGTCAGTGCTGCTACCTCTTCCCTTAAATGTGCGCTTTGGACCCCAAATCGGAGTAGGAGGTTTCTCCATTGCTCGGTATCTGTTCCACTCGGCCCGGCGCCGGCGCTTCTCTTGAGGCGGTGAGCTGCAAGCGCGATGTGTCCGGGAGTGACATTCACGTCTGTCATCTCAGGGAGCTCGCCTGTAAGGAACTTTTCAGATTTTGGGAATTTCTGAGGAGGGTGCTTCTTCTTTAGGACGTCCAATACAGTTGCACCTGTGCCCAACATCTGTTTGGGCAGCATTACTCCTCCCCCTTCTCTGCTAGTTACCCATCTTATTGCATCTCTAAGCCGGCTGGATTGGACCAGCCTTGTCATAATCCGGGATCTCTGTTGCTGACTTGATGCTTGATGTGTTGAATTTTTCAGTTCCTTGTCGCATCTTACCGCCTCTTGAACAAGATCGTCAAATCTCAGAACTAGTTCAGATAATATTATTGACTCTTACAATAGAAGAGTGAAAGCCTGCTTGCATAGGTCATGTTGATCGATAGACACAACTCATTTACCGAATGTTCGTAGCAAATGAACTATTGCAATGGCTCAGAAAATATCAAAGTTCTAGTCATGCAGCATGAGTGTATTTTCGTAAAAGATCGTACTATATTATGTTAGTATTTCTTGAAAATTAAGGACTTTGAGGGAAAAGAAATTGTTAACGTTGGACCAATTTTATTGCAAAAAACTCGTTCTGTGATTCAAAATATTCCGATTTTAGACTTTTAACTTATTTTGGAGTTTTATCGATTTTTTAAAACATTTTAGTGAAATTTAAGTACATTTTTCAGCATAATTTCGTACATTAATTTTGTAATGTCCTATGTTTTAGTTAATAAACTTCATTTGAGCAATATTCTGCTAAAAATATAAATTTAACGATTTTTAGCCGTATGTTGCTATTTTTAGTGATTTCATCAGCACTCTTTTTGAAATTTAACCAATTTAGTGTACCCGAAAAATGCTGGCCAACGAACTCGTCCTTCCGTTTAGAAAGCTTGAAATTTTGACGCAAGAACGGAATTTTCATCTCAATCCTAAGGAGAGTTATCGTCTGGAAGGTATATATGAAAAAGTGTAGAAAACTCTAGAATTTGTTTCAGAATGTCTCAAAACGGATTTCAATGAAAAAGATAGCAATTTCAGCTCAAAATACCGTTCAGTTTGGTCAATATACATGTAGGCGCTGGCGTTTCTTTTAGATTTTGTAGCAAATATTAATGAAATTTAACAACTTTTTTCGGCTTAATTTTGTGTGTATATATATATATATATATATATATATATTCTGTTTTTTTATTTAAATGTTCTAGTTTGACGTTATTGTTGGTCTAGTTCATATATGATCATGTTACGTGACTGGAACGTTTTTAGTTCTATTGACAATTCGCTTACTATCCCACTGCCGACGCCCGTAAAAAGTGATCTAAAATTTCTATATATAAATGGAATAAATGCAAGTAGTATTTTGCTTCGTTTCCGTTTCAAAATGAATGGCTGAGTTTTCAAAACTGAAATTATTCAGTTATGATGCGTATGTGTGGATGCAGGAAGCTTCGGGTAATTTCCTACGGCAAATGGGCCCCTCTCGAGGATTAACTCGATACTTTACCGCTTTCGCTTGGCAGTTGTACGCGGCTATAAAGTATTTCATTGTGGGAGTAATCCCGTGGGCCATAAAAAGCCACGAATGTGTGCACACCTCTCCTATTCCAAACTAACAAAAGTATTTTAGCTCCTTCAATCCCTGATGCTATTTTTCATATTTGTTGTTTTCATTCACATGAATAGTAGATAATGCATCTTCATTCAATATTTTTTCATATAAAAAAATTATCTTTATTGCATAGAATTTCTGTGACAATGCATAGAAAGTATACGCAAGAAACCCTCTTTCATCATACGAGTATAAATTTATTTTCTGAATCACGATCCCTCCGCAGAAGCAATAAGATATCATTACAATTCAAGTCAGTCTTTGAGGGAGATTCTTCGTTGCTAAATTAAATTACGTGTCAAAACGTGTTCTGATCGTCCAACCAACTTTCCACAAAAAATACAGAAAAAATACTGATTCGGAATTATTCATAGTACAATTACAAGCTTTTATTCGACTCCAGCCTTCATTTGTTCGGGTCAAACCGATCACGAGTATTTTTAATCATTTTTTGACAACCGGTTAAATTTATATTTTCTAAATATTTCGAATGTAGTATGTTCGAAACGGCGGACTACCCTTTTAATACAATAGGTATCAGATGAAATGGTTCGAAGTGTTACCTCGCCAATGAAGCACATGGTTGAACAATTCATAATAATTCCAAACAATTTCAAAAACAAGTGTTAATTTATGTCGAGTACTGCAATAATGAAACCAACTATGACACCTAAGTAATTTATTACTGATGCTAATTCATTCGTTTCCAGACGGATTTGGGCTGGTGGGAAGTTTGAGTTTTGGCCTCGAATTCGCTGTCATAAACTCGCATCTTGAACTTTGCACTTCGAGATTCCATCTGGCTTTGACAGAATATAGTTGAGAATTGGTGCGTCATTTGGCTCACGGTTTTCTTCTGGAGAAGGGGAAGTGACGTCATGTATATGATATATGGTTTTCCCTGAGCGTGTACAAATCCCAAAACTGAGTAACACGCATTTAATTGTCCATATGTTCTTTCTTGGTTCTTATTTGCCGGTTGTATTTTATTCTTTATATCAAAATGTATGGGGAGTCCTAGATTATCCTTTGTTCCATATGGCTATAGTATTTCGTATGGTCTATAGTCTATAGCATTTCGAAAGGTTGAAATCTGGGTGTTCTCAGGTCAATTCAACCATAGAGATCATGCTAAAAATATTAAATATTTTATTAAGCTACGATTAAAATTGGATCCGCATTGCTATCAATGTCATTTCAGATTTTATTGACGTTATACATACCTCAAAATAATTAGGGGATAACTTTTCCTTGCAGGAGCCGAAGACCCCAGATTAATCGGACAAAGTTCATATTTTATCTCATGATTAGGTAAGTAGGTACCTAATGGAGATGGGATGTACCCTATTCTCTCTGTTTTTTCGCTCCCACGGAGAAAGACCAGTGATATCAAGTTCCGACTTGAGCCAAAACAGAATGAATCGGCGCTTCTTCATGGTTATCAGCTCTTAGAACGGAATGAGATATCGCAATTTTGGCTTCACCATCATGTTCAGCACTAAAAAATCCATGGAATGAGGGGTCACTCGACAAAAAATGGAAACATTCTTTCCTAAGTTTAAAAAAAAGCCGGTGTGGGGGGAGGGGGATCCCATTGGGTAGTCCAAGAAAAAATTAATTTTTTAAATTTTTTATGCACCCCATAAATTCTCTCCAAGTTTCACTTCGATATCTCAAAAATTGAACGGAAAATATTAGAAAGGAGGGGGTTACTTCTCCTGAGAAAAATTCTCAGATTTCATTCTGTTATGGCTCAAGTCGGAACTGGTTATGTCTAGTTTTCCTCCGTGTTTGAGAAAAAACAAACACGGTATCTATATCTCCGTTATATATCTCCGTTACTTACCTAATCATGAGATATAATATGAACTTTGTCCGATTGATCTGTGGTCTTTGACGTCTACAAGAAAAAGTGATCCCTTAATTGTTTTGAGGTGTGTATATTGTATATAGGTGTTTATTATGTTAAGAACAAAATTAGGAAAAATGAGAAATAATAATATGTACTTACCTATTCACTTTCAAAATGTAGGAGTTCGCGGAGCAAAATAGTTATCTACCCTACGTTTAGCTCACCCCTCTACTTACGATGGTGACAGAAGTTGTGTAGCGAACGGTACTTGAATACGTGGTGACGACAGATTACTGCCAAAAGCTATTGAATTCAAGGTTTAAAAAAATTCATTTCTAATATCTTCCTTCTTTTTTGGTGCACCAATCATCAAAGTAACATTCAGTTGTATTATTTTGACTCCTACATAATCTAGGCACTATTCGGGTTGGGATTTACTGTTT
Source organism: Adelphocoris suturalis (assembly GCA_030762985.1). Taxonomy (NCBI): domain Eukaryota; kingdom Metazoa; phylum Arthropoda; class Insecta; order Hemiptera; family Miridae; genus Adelphocoris; species Adelphocoris suturalis. Next base: position 93,575,875 of record CM061042.1, read on the forward strand.
GAGTTTTTACGCTGTATTATTATTGGTAAAAAAAAAAAAAAAAAAAAAAAATGAAATAATTTTAGAACGTTTCATAAAGGATAACTATTTTCTGAAAACGTTTTGGAGCCACTGTAGTACAAAGTTCCATTTTCTTTGAAAATTTTCAAAAAATAATAATAATTCTTTTTGAAAGAGGGTGGGTAGGTGTTTATCGTAGTTACAGTGTTGTTTTTGGTAAACCCCTGGCAACGAATATATAACTCTTGACAAAAGTGCAATAAATTCTAAAGTGAACGTCTAGGTATGCTTTTCATTGTCCAGTATTACGTAGTATTTTTCAGCTCACCGTGAGTTCCATGGAAGGGACATGTAGAGATGCAGCTTTAATGTACTGGAAGAAAATAATGGCGAAACTGTACCCCTTTCAAGGCCCAAGCTCTTTCAGGTTATAACCACCCGTGTAGCGGTCGACAGTTATATTCAAAAGAACGGGATACGTCGCTTCGGGCGGAAACCACATTCGACTAGGATTTAAGGGGTAGATAACGGACACCGGAAATACAATCGTAAATGCGAAACCGTTCTCGAAATATCCCTTTTTATATTGATGTACAGCAACAATGGTGTTCTTAGTCGACGGCATAGAAAGATAAATTGATGATAATCATAATAACAATAATAAAAATAGGATTCTGGGTGTCCGTATTCCCCATTCCGCAGGAGTGATATTACTTTTCGAGGAGGGTAAATTGTATTTTCCCTTTCCCTATCGTTTCTTTGCTCTTACCTTCTTTGAAAATTTGATACTTTCTTTCAACTTGTTTTTACGTTGTATAATACTTTTGGAAAACATGTTTGCATAATTGTATTGTCGCAATGTTGGTCATTAGTAGGAAATTGGAACTTTCTCCAGAGTGGCTGGTGACCGATTATAACGCTAAAAGGTTTATAACGTGGAAGTTGAATAGATTTTGGTTTTTCACCTTGCATCAACTATTGAGTGGACCAATCATCCAATCATTTATTGGTACAAATAGATGTGTTTACTCTATTTATCGACGCTACATTTATGTTCTCATTCTAGGAACACGTTTTAAAATCTTGTGCATTTTATCTCTCTACAAAAATAACCTCATATTTGTTCCCATTGTCTCCCAATCAACCAAAACATTACTGTATCCAGTACAATTGACCAGGCCTAATAAGAACAAGAATAACAAGGATTGAAAATAAATTCTGGGGAAAAAGACTTGGCTTCTTTACCGAGCTCTCGATAAAATATATTTTCGTCAAGGCTCGAAGGAAACTAAATGTGAATAACGGCATATGTGAGGAATATAAATTATATTTTACAATTCACTCGGTACTACTCTGCAAAAACTATGAAAAAAAAAAAAAAAAAAAAAAAACCGTTAGTTACCTATAGGGAAAATAAATATTGTTTGATGAAATTTGAAGAAATAAGTTTTTAGTATTCGAGGTTCTGGTACATTTTTTCTCTTCGGCGGTGTCAAATTCTCTTCATTGCCTAATCCATTCATTATTTGGTTCTTATATATCAATTCAATTTCAAGGCTCGGAATGCGGAGAATTGGGCCGATGTCTTCAGATGTCGTTAACACAGTTTTTAAATGAGTTTGTTTAGCTGTACTCAGTACAATAGTTATCAGTTATCCATTTTTATTATTCTAAATATAAATCCAAAAAAAAAAAAAAAAAAAAAGTTCCTCACTGTGCTTTGTGAGTTTGTAGGTACATAGGTTAATGTTTTGAATATATTCCTATTAACTGCCAAAACACCCAGCGACAAGAATGGTCCAAACCTTAGCGATGTTATGGTGTGATTTGCATGAATTATCTTATTTTTAGTAAAATCTTAGTCAAAACTAAATTGTCAACAATTAACTATCACATTTAAAATAGTGTGCTCAAAATTGTGCTTAAAAACGTACTTAAATTTCATTAATTGTAGCTAAAAAAATATGTTCAAACAGAAAATCTAAAAAAAATCCAAAATCTCTTTTGAATCGCCGAATTTTATTTAGTATGAGGTCTTCTGCCATGAAATTGGTTTTTAACAATTTCTTTCTACTGAAATTGCTCAAATTTCAATACAATTTAACATTACATAATACGATAAATAGTCTAGGAAAATTCGCTCATACGATCATGTCGCATGACTGGAACTTTTTTTTCCTGCCAGCCGTCTACTAGTCTGAGGAGAGCGAACGGATGAACGTACGGATGGTCTCAATCGATTAATTTTAATCACATCTCTCAATAACGAGAAAAAAGTTCCATTCATGCAGCGCGATCGTAAAATTTAAGCAAATGATGTTATAATATTTATGTTTAATTGTTTTGAAATTTGAGCTTTTTGAGTGCGAAGAAATTGTTAACTTCAAATTTTATGGAGGAAAAAAAAAATACTAATTCTAAATGGTAAAATGCTATTCAAAATGTGATTTTGGATTTTGAGCTTTTTGCAGTTTTAATTGATTTTTCAGTAAATTTTATTGAAATCCAAGTAAATTTTCCAACATCCTTTTGTGCATAGCGGATAAAACATCCCACAATTCAGAAAAAGCTTCCCACCCGGCTGATGAGCAGTCCGTTACCTCTTTCGTCCGCCACCGATCAGAAATCACCATCGAGCTCTAGCAACTTGTTTCAGATCTGGTTTCAGGTGAAACTAAAGGTGTGTTTTCTCATCATAGATCCCGAGCTGAGAGCTCACGGGAGAGGTGTGGACACTTCCTAGAGTAGTTGCGAGAGCACTCTAGCGCCCTAGCGTTCCCTTTCCACTCTTGATGTCTTGACTGGTCAAGCAATCTCCGAGAGCACTCTAGCTTAGTTCCACCGTTTTGATGCTTTAGGGGCTTAACAGTGGCCATCACTGTTCCCCTCATTTTCCCCCTCCGATTTGCCAATGGAGTCCGTGACGCCACTCCATTTGGTGACAGAGGGCAGCATGGCCCCCCTTAGAGCCGTGCCACTCGCAGTGTCCCTTGGGAAATCTTTTCGGCGCCGCTAATGACCCTTCTGGTTGAGGTGCGGCTTAAACCATTAAATCAATAATAAAAGACTTGATTTTCATAAAATTCTTCTGTCATCATTGAACCTATATCTTGATTTTCTATCAAGTAAGTAGCTAGCTAGCTTTTATTGGAATGAAAAGAAAAAAAAAATATATATATATATATGAAGGATTTTTTTTTTTCATTCATTTTCCGTTCATAGCACCCCCTAGGCCAAGTAATCAGGCAGTCCCCGTAGCACAATTGTTTTATTTTAATTTTTGTTTCATTTATTTTTTTCTGTCTGATTATCTGAATGAAGCGGATGGTTTTCCTGTTTTCTCATTCCGTTATTATCTGGATTTATTCACTGGGGGAATAAATAAATATAATGAAATTACCACTTTTCAAGCATAGGAATGATTTTTTCTTGAATTGAGTCCTTTTCATGTCTTGGAGGCAAGAAAAATGTTTATATCCATTCAATTCCTCCGTTGGGGAACGAAATCACAACTGTCAACTTTTTATCCCAGGTTAATATGCGACTGGTTGATCACAATGAATATCATCCGCCTTAGCCCTCTTAACGGTCAACGTTTCTGACGTTCATGATGTAGCTGCTGATTGGGAACGTCACAAGTGTGAAACGAGCTTTAAATAAAGATTGCGAATCGAATTTATAAACTCCAGGTACTCTTTTCCTCTAGGTTGTTTCACGGCTATTTTACTTCTTTCAACCCTCCGGTGGGTGCTATACCAGAGGAGCTTGTTCGCATGTTTCAGTCGCTTCACCCTTTTCCCCAAACAACGAAAAAGGTGAACCTGCGACAGCGTTATCTATCAAGCCCTCTTCCGCCCTTACACTTTCTCCCTCGTATGTTTCCCAGGCTTCGACAACCTAAGCCCAAACGGATCCGTGACCTCTTCCCTGGCGCAGTAAACTTCCGAGGGTAATCCGAATAAATTTCGAATTTCCTGAGCATGATTTGGTTTATTTGATGTTGTTGAATTCTTTTGCTCCCAATATACCTACTTCAAAATTAGCTATACGACGACATAACCGTTATTCCTTAAAGTACAGCTAGCAGTGCCCGCTCGCTTCGTTCGCTCGTCCAAAACCAGATGAAGATCATAGCCTACTATTATATATTGTTCTAATCAATGGTATCAGTACAATACCAGGAAAATAATGCATGTAATTATATTCTATCACTCCTAGAGAGACCATGTTCCAAAGTTTTGCATCTTGAGTTGAATAGGAACAAAATTAGCTACACAGCTCAATCTGCAGATTATTAATGTACGGACTTTAACAGGAATGTTAGAATACCATGTATACAAATATAACAATGTGCATGTCATGCCACTTCGAAATAGGAACCAACAAAAACTGATTGTAGTTTATCGTCACGGAAGGTTACATGAGTATTTGGAGATGTATTCGGCTTCCCTTGAGCTACGAATAGGATTTTTCTATTCGTACAACGTTTTGACAGCTGATCATTAGCATTTTGCACCCATCCATTTCTATTCGTGGCTCCCTCGCTCGACTACTACTCAGCGTTGCAAAAACTCTCTATTGTCACGCCCTTGCCTGACATTTCAGCTAGTGTAGGTATCTCTTTTCCTTTAATATCTGTTGGGCCCTCATGTCTTTTTAATTCCGAAAACTGATTGACGGTCCCGTAGGTTTTGATTTCGCCCGGCTAACTGGCTAACTGAACATTGCATTTTTGGGTTGTACGAACGTACATTGAAGATTTTCATGGATTATTTTCAATTATGGTTCTATCATTAACCGCTTTATAAATCATTGGTGATGAGTATTTGATTTACTCCATAGTTTCACCTCATCTTCACCTAAGTCCTCCCATCAACTTGCATTGTGTTGAAACATGTAAATGAGAAATAGACCGATTAAATTTTGATTTCCTTTTATTATAATAATATCAGTGGATTTGCATGCCGTCAATCAAATAGGATCTAATTTTCCTACCACTGTTTATTATTTCCTAGTTTACTTTTATGACTGAATGATAGCGCTGTTGAAATTAATCTTTTCTCAACTGTTTTTTTTATTGAGGTTATATACGAAGAAATAAAACCAAAAACTCCCAAGAAGTGTACTCAATTAGAATTTCAGAATAATGCCTTCCTTAGAAAATGTTGATCGTAACTCGAGGTTTAAAACGTTTATTAGTGATATCAATTATTGAATAAAGTATTTGTTCATATACTTACCTCATGGAGTAACTTGAACCTTTCGTAATACGGAAAGTGCGTTGTCATAGACCTAATGCTCCCTTTCAAGACACAATCCAACGTGCATTTCAATGGAACAACGGTTGTCTAGAGCTTCGATTTGAATTCATTTGTTAAATCCCAGGGGGATGAGGTTGGACTCCAGCCAAATACATTAGCTGCGTTTAGGCCTGCATGCGAAGCTGAATGAATCATCTTGGTGGTTTTCCGATATTCCTGGATCTCCTATTTTGCTTTGAGCAATCAAATGTTCTCTTCCTCGTTTATTTTTTGACTATTTCTAATGATTGAAACAAAATTTTACAGAGATTTATGGATTCTAGCGAGAATAAGTTGACAATTATATCTCAAGAATCGGGGTTGAACGTATAAGCTTGACGGTAGGATGTCTGCGGTAGATTCTTACCGGTCTGCTGTCTGTTCCTAGTGACCTTTTATCATATTTCAATAGGTAGATTCGTTTTTATACTACGTCTCTGTTTCCTCGTCATCGGTTTCAATATGATGGCGGGAAAAGTGCCACGGAGTTACTCGAGTTGGGCATCTCAGCAGGAGGTCTCCTTGGTATCACCACCCGCGTCCGGTGGTGTTCTTACATGGTCCGGTGGTGGTGCTCATTTAATGGGAGCACTACCTTTCCTCCCACTTTTCCTGTTTATCCTTCTGCAACTTTCCTCATCCCTAGAGCCGGCGTTTGGCAAACCATTTTTGTTATCTTTTTTTCCCTTCAAGTCAGTGGTGTACCCTAGCCGCATAGTGGGCCAGAAACCGATCCGAGGTGGAAACCATTATTTTATGAGCTATTTTTATAAGAAACTCTGTGCTGATTCCGAATATACTCCATCAGCGGGAGTATGTATGAGTATCCCTATACCTAAAATAGCTTCTTCGACCCAAGAAATCGATTGTTGACAATTTTTCTCACTTTTGACCCTTGGAACTGACCTAATTCTTTTCCGTACAAAAGAAAAGCTGTAGAGGAAAGAATTCTGCATCGAACGAGACCGCTGACAGCTCTCTCGCTCTTTTCCTCGATTTTGGCGATTTTTCAGTCTTCGTAACCTACCTCTCAGTTGTCGGGAATTTCCACGGAAGTGGGTAGTAAGTGGTAGGTAAAACTCCTAAGTCTAATTTAAATTGCAGAATAGGAATCATTTAGAATGAGCCCCCCCCCCCCACCCATAAAATCGGTAGTTAATAATTTCTCTCCATTTAAAGTCCTCATATTCAGACAATGAAACGATATAAATACGATATTCTACGAAATTCGCTCATAGATTTTGCTGCATGACTGAAACTTTATTTTATTTCTTATTTTTATTTTTATTTTATTTTATTTTCTTTTTCTTTTAAATTTGGTTTTTGGAATCATTGTATACAATGAACTCTTTGAAATGACTGATAGGAAATCGTATTCATAAACCAAATAGCTTTATTATTAGTTTGTTATTATATTTATCTATTTTTTGTTTTTTAAACGTATTTATTACTTATTACACTAAAACTACATATTGAAAAAGTGAAAATATTTCCAAACACTTTATTTATTAAAAAAAAAAAAAAAAAAAAAAAAAAAAAAAAAAAAAACATTAAGGCTTGAGAAGAATGATATTAGATATAATTTTTTTTGCCCATCTTTGACTCTTCAATACTGAACCGATTTTTTACGCTTTTTCTGTAGTTTTTTTCCACATAAGTACCAGATTATTTCGTTGTCTTGTCTCTATCGGTATTATCATTTCACTGACATATTCTTTGGGCGCGCTGAATAGGGTGCTTCCATTCGAAGAAAAATGTTTAACGAAACAATCTTAAGACCATCAAGACCATCCCTTAACGAAACGCATAGCCATCCCCCCCCCCCTGTGAACTTGGATTTAATGTATCTTTGGTTACCCCACCTGGACACCATTGATCCACTTCCCTATAGTTTCACTTACTTCCAAGTATTAAGATTAGGTAACGGTACACATCTCTTATATTAGCTTTACATTGCAGCTTCGTTTAGCTTCCTAACTTGTTTAATCCGTTGATCAACAGCGAAAGTTGTTTACAATCCATTACCAACTAGGCACTATCTCATCTTCCTCCGCTCCCTAAAGGTCTATAGACCATAAGATTTTTGTATAAACGACGGGCTTTCCTAAGAGTTGAGAAACGATCTGCATAGTATGCAAATGATGATTTATGGAAGGAATTACAAGGATTGGAAGCGTTTTGACAATCGCCAAATTAACCATGGGATGGTGAGTTCTCCTTGCATTGTGGATTTCATAACCTTTAACATTGTTTGAGAACTATCTATAGACCAGTGATCGGCGCAGAAGGGGCTATTTAATACTAAATAATAAACTGATACTTGCTTTTTAATTTATACCATTTAAATTTGAAATCCAACCCAAAAAATTGGCCGATTTCCTGTTTTCTTCTCCAACCTGGAAGAATCCATCTTTAGACTGTGTTAATACCCGAAGTTGTTGGGAGTTTCAGAAACAGGGCCGATCGCATTACAGCTCATTTGATGGTTCTCATCTTCTCTAATATCTTCGGCGTGTTGCTGATTTCATTAACATTTTGAGACGTGGTTCTGGTTATTGATCTTATTATTATTTCTTGGTTCCTAATCGATCTTGAGCGTGGGTTGTTCGCAGAGATTTGGTGTTCAGCTGCAGTCGAACGAACCAATTACGTAGAAGCACTATTAATCTTCACGGTAACAAAAATTCGATTCGGCACCCGAATGCTAATGAAACCCATAATTTCCTGACATCCAGGCTTCGATATCCTTACACTTTCCCGAGTTATTTCTTGTTTATGCAAATAGTATCTATAAATCCTTCAGTAGATTGGGAAAATTCTGCCTGAAGCACGGGAATCGTTTCAGTGGAATCCCAACGACACCTCCATTTATACAGAATGGTGCGGACGTGAAACACCAGTCACGCCCCATTCGTCCATTCATAAATTTATATTTTTATTGTTATGAATCGATGTCAGCCGTAGGAAGCGTTTCAATATAACAACGACTTATTGGTCAACGAGATTTATTTATATCGTTATGGAACCCATCAATTTATACCGATCAATACCCCAATCTCGGAAATCAATCATTCAACAGCATCTAGAAATTAGTTTACCTATCTGAAGATAGTTGAGAGATTTCACATAATGAATTAACCATGCTCTATTACAACCAATTAGTGCTACTATGATATTCTATACTACAGAATATTGTACTATAGAAATTAGAATAATATTATTCGAAATAAATGTTGGGGGAAGATCTATGCGGCTACGAGGGACAAAAGCAAAGCGATTTCGAAAAAAACATGGAGAAATTTGAATCTATGTTGCGAAACATGAGAAGAAAGTAGTTTTTCATACTTTTTATCCCATCAGAATCCGCGGTATCTTGTGGATAACATAGGGACAAGTTTCTGTAAATCCAGCATAGCCGGTCTATAAGGGATAAGTTCTACATTCACTTACTTCCACATCGACTGTTTCTGGTAGGGAATATTCAATGTCTTGTTTTGAGTTTTATTTTATGGTCGATAGAGATACGCTACCTTCATTATTATTTTCTACAATGAACCAAAATACGGAAATATTATGCATACAGAGAAAATAGCACAGCTGTTCTGTGTTAGATAACAGTTCTCTTTCTTGCACAGACAATGATCTGCTCAGATCACATTGTTTATCTTCCTTCCGCTCCCCTAATAATTGTTGCATTCAAATTCATGTTTAGGTTATTTTCACTCGTTAATATCTTTATTGGAAATAAAAGGGTGATTTCACGTATCTCTGGAGTTAGATATTATATTGAGCGTGTCCCAGTGGTGTAAACTACCGGGAAAATACAATTACTTTTAAATGGAATAAGAGTCCATTCTAAGATGTTTGACATCAACTACTCTCTATGATGAATAGATTTATTTCTCTGATTTTTTAAAGTTTCGCGCGATGGTGTCGTCAAATAATCCCTCCCAACCATTGGGGGAACAAAATTGCGAAATATCCTATACATTGTAACCTACTTACATTTTACAGGACAGGCCCCCAATATTTTTCACTTTGCATAATTACCTAGCTCGACCGATTCATAACGCCACAATCGAATTTTGAATATGACCATGGAGTTATAGGTAGTCACAAAAATAATTTTTTTTTTTTTTTTTATCGACAACTACCATCCGTTGTTCATAACCATGACTCAAGGTGATTGGGGCAATTTGTGTTCCAAATAACTGGAAATTACAAAAATGTTGGCTCGATTATTTGTTCTTCATCGACGTAAATAATTGAAACCTGATGATTAATGTCGTACATCGCTTAGAATCACGCAACGAAAAACTAAAACCATGACTTCACACTGAGTTTGAACTATAAAATTCCGTTGTCCGATCTTGCCTAGACTTGCCGATTCCGGATTTATCTAAAAGTGATACAGATGGACCATTGAAATTATTCTCAAGTAAAAAAAAATTGAAATGTTGGAAAATATTTGCAGAAATTTTTAAAACTTTTAAAGTGCGCATTCGATGCCTGTATTCAGAACCCTAGGTTTAATCACGATCAAAGTAGGTAAATACGATCGTCGTGAAATTTCCTATAAAAATTGCTCAATAAAATTTTTTTTTGGCCCATCAATAGTTATAGTGCATAATTAGGTGTGAACAGTGATTTTGCTATAAAAAACCGCTAAATTCTGATCTGTCCTCAGAGCGGGGTTGGTTGGTCTCATTCGTCGCAAAATGTAATATTCTACAACTTTTCTGTGCCACGAAAAATATCGTTTTCATCAGAATTGTGATTAATAATTTTCATCGATGATACATGTTCGAATTCATGTAACCACTCCACCATCATTTAATAGGTTAAGTTGTGAGTTTTCCCCCTCTCTATTTCTTCTTTGATTTCATTCACTCTATTCGCAATTTAATGTGAAAAAAATCTGTGGCGATAATTTAGAGTTTGGGTAATTCAGTGCAGCAGCAGAGCGATTCGTTAATTCAATTTGTGGAAAAATTGGATATTCAGCTGTTTTTATTTATCAGTTTTACAATAAACATGTGCCTACAACTTGACCAGCCCATGATGGTAAAATTTTAATTATTAAGAAAACAAATTGCTACGAAGGATTACGCCCTTCTGCGCAGGTCATTGTTCTATAAATAATCTTTGAATAAAACCTGCGGTATACATAATTCTCTTGGTTAACTACGTAGACGTAGATACCTTCGGGGCTTGTTCGTCTGTAAACAACATAAGCAATAAATTGTAAATCCTTCCCTATGTGCTGGGGCAGATTATTACCCACGTCTTCATAACTTTTGGTTTGAAATTTCTGAACCGATAAATTTGAGGTTTTACTCATCAAGTTGAAGGTTTTACACATCACTTTTTTATTTTCAATTGGCGTTTTAACCCATCATATTGGAGGATGACGGAAATTTAGTAAATACATTATTTAATTCTTGAATAGCAGTAAATGATTCAGCATGTGAAACTATTGATAATATATGGTGAAGGAACTTGCAACTATGAATATAAATATGACGTTTCAAAAATCACAACGAACACCACGAAAATCATGGTAATTGACAAACATGAAAGAATTGTTTAAAACAAAGGCAAACGGAACTTGTTAGAAAGGGACTTCAGTCTATATTTCCTTTTGTTTTCCTGCAGCCTCTAGCAGTGAAAGCTGAAGATTTATACATGAGTTCAAAATGCTTATTTCTCTATTCGAAATTACCCTCTAAATTGATGAATCTCCAATGTGAAATGAAAAACCTCCAAATTGAGTTTTGAAACCTCCATATATTTATGGGGAAAACCTTTTATTTGATGTGTAAAACCTCCAATTTGACGAGTAAATGCTATAGACGCAGACTTCTACCGGGAGGCTTTTATCTGTATAGGCCCAATAATTGTAAAAGTTCCTTCAAATCGTTTTATGGCAATAAATAGCAATAAGTAGATTTATTTTTAAACGAATCGAGTCCGATGGGAAATTGGATATACCTACGTTATCACTGTGTTATTTTCGAAGACAGTGAGAGGTGTATTCTCCCCTCGGTTCAACATCTCACATTCAACGATAATGTTCGAATTGAGCATGATCCAGTCCCTTGATCTCTGTCAGTTCCTGTGTTTCTGATTTTACCTTTATAGTTCCTTCAAGTTCTGAGAACTTTCCTGAGCACAAACTCATATAGTGTAATGCCGGCATTAAAAGCTTCTTGAAGTTTTACACAGTTGGGAGTTTAATTTTGTAGCAACAAGGGGCGAGGGAGTGATGGAGAGCGAGTTGTAATCCTTACACTTTCTCGTACTTTTGGAAGTAGTCCCGAAAATCCTCCCCGAATCTACCCCGTATATTAGTTGACGTTGCTAACCTGGAAATCGTTAGCTGATGTAGCTAGTTCGTGGTAGATCGGATCGTAATTCCGACGTAGAAAACTAAGAACGAAAAAGTAGCATTATCTGTTCAAACTGAATGAGTGCTCGTCCGTGGAAAAATATACCGCTGTTATAAAAGCAATGACTTCATCGATCAGCAAGGTCCATGGGCTCATTGAAGTTTTTTCCTCTTTTTCTGCCACATTCCATTACCCCAGATTAATGGGCTTAGGGTTCACTGAGAAGAAACAAATTTGTCGGCTTCTCTCGAGAGTCGTATCGTTTTCGAAGGATCAACTCAAGTTTGGTTCCGAAGAAAAACATAGCATCTTTGTTTTGGGTAGCTCACTTTCCCATCAAGTACTCTAAATAATTTAGGACCCAGACTTTGAGTTGAAAGGATTTTGTTGAAAAATTGAAGGCCTGAAATGCCTAAAAGGAATGTATAAAGCAAGGCCCGATTTTTATGTGGATTATGTGACCCTTTTTTGGTTTATTATTTTCAATAATGAACCTTTGTAAGCGACAAAGAAAAAAAAAAATTTAACCCCTCCTGAAAATTTTTTGGTTTAAGTATGCACGTTTCAAGAAACCCAAAAATCGACGGAAAGAAAAAAAAAAAAAAAAAAAAATCCGTCCTTACGCGTCCAGAGCTTTTCTCCTAAACGATAGGACCAACTTTTATGTTTTGGTATTATATCTCCTAACCCCTCTTCTCCCCCAGTTAAAAGGTTCCACCTTCTAAATGAAATATTCAGTAGATCTTTCTCTGATCGAGAACATATATATATATATATATATATATATATATATATATATATATATATATATATATATATATATTTTTTTTTTTTTTAAATGACCCTACGAGAGCACAATACACTGATGCGAAATTAAGAAACAAAAAATAAAACGGAAAGGAACTTCAAAAACTAAATTTTTTATATTTCGGCTAATTTGCCTTTTTAAAATGCAGAACTAACAATAAAGTAGGTGTTGGGAAATTTTACGTTGTCGAAAAATCCTAAAAACTTGAGGCATGGAGTTGTTGTGGGGATGTATTGCACTGGATGGAATTTTCATCTTATAATATTGAGTCCTGGTGGCTCATAAGCTCTCAAGACATTACTGTGAGCCTTCTCGGACTGGTGCAATTTACTCTTATTCTCACCAGGTTTCATCTTTCGGAGGACCTTTATCCCGAAGCAGTCGTTGAATGGAGCGCCATGTGTGATTGCATGCCGACTCACTGGGAGATCCTGGTCTTGTACCACCACTGCATGTCTATGATTGATCACTCGCAGATTCAATGCAGTTTCCGCTTTACCAACATAGAAAACTGGGTAGTTTTTGCTCGGCAATCCGCCTAGCCCTTGCACCGGTACTTATTGGGAGTGTTAGGCGATGTGAGCGTTTCCTCTTCAACCACCAGGGGACAGAGGTAATCGGTTTACAATAGGCTACACAACCGTACTCGTGATGAAAACATAGTTGACGCTCTGATGACTCGACTAATGATTAGAATCCACAACTGGAATGGATTCTAAGCCAATCTGCTATAGAGGTCATTACACGCTGTTTGAGAGGGAATTTAATACGCCCCAGTTCATGCTGCCTAGTACCTCAGGTAAGGGAAGCTATTAATTATTACGTAGTACCTAAGGTAAGTAATTATTGCAAGTCACGGTTCCTTATCATAAATACTGGGGTTGGACGCACCCTATTAATCCAACCCCGTGCTCACTGAACAATATGAAGTGGCGGTCAAATGACTTCGTTAGCCACTTGCCCCTAGAGTCACGTTCTGCTCCGTTGTGTAGCATAGATTGCTTCTCAATTCCTTGCACATCATAGCGCGTTTAGCACTTTTTCCTTTTTCAACCAATCGTTTTCAGATGTAGGTATTTCGTGAAGACTGTCTCGAATTTTCTACTTTCAAATAGCTGTACACAGGTTGAGAACTTTTTAGGGATACAACTACCTAGAGATTTTTTTTAACGATTTGTTTTCAAGCGATTTCACTTTCATAAAAACACACACCGTTAGGAGAAAAAAACAACTATAAATTCACTTTCAGGATATTGCCAATTTATGAAGTTTCAAGCTCAATCAATGAGGAAAATCTAGGTCTGTAAATAAGATTTTCTCACTTTTCCAAAATAATGGTACTTTTTAAATGGCTATACGCCCCTCGAAAAATTAATTTTTCCTTTTTGATACAGAAAAACATTCTCGGAACCTCAGCTTTCCAACAGTGTAGTCAATTTCACTTTTACATTGCTGATTAAAAGGCATTATTATATTTCAATGATGAAACACGTGTTCTTTCTAAGGTTTTCTTGAAGAAAACTTTTACAAAAATACACGTTTGGGGTCAGCTACTACTTTTTTAAACTTCATTTTTCAAATTGTAACTAGGTAACTAGTTTTATTCCTGAAAACACGTGAAATTTGTGTAATAAATTAACTAAAAATTGGAACGTTATAGCGTAATACTTGGTTATAATAGAGTTGGAGAGATCAGGAAGTGTTACCATTCGATTCAATGTGAACTATTACGCAGAAACCAGAGGTAATTTCCAAAATGCAAAAAAAACCTTGACATCTAATCGTCGTTTCCTATTTTTTCTCCTTAATTGCCTCAATTGGCAAAGCAAAAGTAACTATACTCTACCGTTGAAAAAACGAAATTTCGGGGAAGTTTTCTCTGTAACTGAACAGAACATACACACTTTTTTGACATTCTTAAGTTCAAACAATTTTTGCTCCCAATTGAAAAGCGCAGTAATTTCGGAACTGTAAGAAAATCTTTCTTACAGACCTAAATTTCCCCCATTGAATGAGCTTGAAACTTCATAAAAGTAATATGCTGGAAGGAAATTCAACGCTCTTGCCAATGATGTGCTTATTATTGAGATTACTATGAACCTAAGGGACGTTAGGACCAGTTTCAGGTCGTAAAGTCAAAAACGTGAGAAAAAAATCTTAAAATTGAAATTATTCCAAAACAAAGGGTTTAAAATCTCTAAGAGAAGCTTCTTGTTGGAAATCGGTTGTAGACCTTATTCGCTGGAGACTCTCGACTAAAGTTGTTAAAATATCCTGTATAACATCCGTTGAAATACACATCAGTACTTCTTGCGCAAGTTTGATAACACAATGATGATGACGATTACGGGAGGGTAATCTAGCCGAATATTAAGTGACTGTTCGACATCACTGGTACCTTTCTACTTTCTACGTTTTGTTCCTTAATCAAGGCGTAGGTTAAGTCCATGTGATGGGAAAGATTTTCCGTTAACATAAATTACTTATCCATTTTTTGGGTTTACGGAGGTATTGAAATACGTTCGTTCCTAAACTTTAATTATTAGACAGTTCGCAGTCCGCCGTAAGTTTTAGCCGTTCGCCATTGGTAATCAAAATATTTCACCAAAATTAACGAAATTCGTTTCAAAAAGCGTGTATTTCGACTGAAAATGATTCTTGAATATAAATTTAATTTTAAATTTATTCCCATAGATCGGATTTGCGTTTTGAAATGTTCCAATCTCGAAACCTTTATTGGTAGGGGGCCAGTGTTCTCTCGTTAGTTTACTGCTCGTATCTTCTACGTGGCTCTTCTACATTGGATTCTTATTCTATCATTAAGAGAAGATATTTTCTACAACGAAGGTTTCATATTACTCTCGTATGATACTATTTTATTGTATAATCACTCGGGAACATAATCATTCCTGTATACAGTTCAATAATTCAGTTCATACAATTATTATCAAGCACATACGGAAATGTTGTTTCAATTGTATTACAGAATCACGAACGAAGATGTATTTGAATTCAAGACTTTGCTAACTTGGTTGAATAAACTCCAACACTTTCCTCTCCAGGATTTCCTGTCTGAACAAGAAAATTTGGTGATAGGTTTAGGATCTTTATTTTACTCTCTGGGAACTTTTTTTTCTGGATCGTTGAGAATGCAAATAGACATACTTTTACAGTTGAGAGGAAATCTCACGTCGTTATTCGAAAAATTTCATTCTTTCGAATCCCTTTTCAAACTTGTACTAAAGCATGATACAGCCTGTCAGATTTTTGGGCTGTTCAACCCAGCACAAAATAATTATTCCCAGCCCTTCCTTCAACCGTCGTCCTGTCGGTTGATGTTGGAAATTCTCCGCAAGCCAGTTCGAGCCCTGGGGCAAATTACCCGCGATATAGCTGCTGGGATTGATGGGTGGTGTTGTGCTACCCTCACGGTGCGGTTGTTCCGAGTACTTTTGTGTTGTTTCCTCGTACATGGCTGAATTTCCTCGCGTACAACTTTTTATTTTCCTGACTAGGCAGTCTTTAATGGCTTCACCTTCTCTCCGAGTTGCTTTATAAAAAGTTACTGGTTGATATACTTCTGATGTTTTCTGAAATCGATGAAAAAAAAAAAAAAAACATTGTCCAACCTAAATTGTTCAACGGTGGGAAGTTTGGTTGTATTAGTAACAACCAATCTGCAATCAAATTATGACTGTTCATCTTTAGAATAACTCTGTTTAAAACCCAGGGTTGAACTCTAATGTTTACTTTTCCATTTCAGCAAATTTTTGTCGAAAAGTAAGGTATTGCGATTCTCCAAAAAATTTAAACTAAACAATTTTTAAAATGTCCTACATTGAAGTAGGAGTCAAAAGAAGTTCATCGAATGAACTAGAACATTAAACATTTTATTCACTACATCATGCTGACAAATGCAGTTGAATTTCTTTATTATTTGTTGAAAAATCGATAAAAACTGCCAAAAACCTAAAATGCAAAAAAAAAAAAAAAAAATTTAATCGTAATATAATTAGGTACAACGAGGGTTTTGCCATAAAATTGGTAGTTAACAATTTCTTTGCATTCAAATTGCTTAAATGCCAAAATGATGAACATAACTACTATATTAAAATAATTATGAAAATACGCTAATTCGATCATGCTGATGACTGAAACTTTTACTTGCTGCACGTTTTTGCTAATTCGTGCGCGTTTGACGGATCCAGAAAACTAAGGCGGGTAGTTTGATTTCTTGTTACAATCAATACGAATATTGTGTGTACTTTCTCATTAACATAGAGGGAAAACGTGGTGCGAAACGTCTCAAAAATACGCTTACTTGTCATATTATATGGATACTGATATAATCGATCGTGTCAATAGATTTTTAAACTTTACAACTGTATGCGTGGTTTTTGAAAGATTAATCAATTTGAAACAAGTTGTCTGTTCTTGTTTGGACTTCGAGGTGTGGAGTATCTCTCTACAGTTCCCTATTCCTACGGCCCACATTGGTTCCAAATGACAAAATAGCGGTGATAATATTTTTTAAGGTAGGTATACTTCACGATCGATGGTACCTCTTGGAGGCAAAAGGTGGACGGACTTTGAACCCATTGGAAAACGAAAACAAAAACGTTATCCCAGTTTCAAAAAAATATAATAATAATTATTATTATAACAAATAAATGAAATAAATAAATAATAATAGTAATACTATTATCAAAAAAAAAAAAAAAAAAATCATTTATAGAATGCTAAAACTCGTCCAACGCATTGCTATGTGTATAGGTATCATGATGAAATATAGACGATTTTTATAGCTTTTGTAGCTTTTCTATATCTTTTTATAGTTTTAAATCCTCTTCCCTTCTCTATATTTATGATTTCAATATACAATTGAGACATAGTAGACACCACATTTGAACCGGTGGAACCAAATACAACTCATTGTACAAATGGCACAATGTTAGTAAAATTAACTGTTGGTTTCCAATGAACAACTGGCTCGCGCTGTAGGATGTACGCATGTAGCAAAACAGTTTAATTCCGTTCAGGAAATTGTGACACCAACCACGGTTTTTCACGATTAGTAATTTTAACACAGAATGTGTTTTAGCCATGGACTAACTAGCCGAAAATGGATGGTAACGAAATGTGTGACGGATGATTTTCACGTACAACCGAGTCGTTGCTAGGGATATGGTACTTCGTCGTTTTTCATCCCACAAAATTCGTTGACCATTCGTTCGAAAGCTCTCGATTTATCCAACAATATTATGTTAACTACTGCGAAGTGCGTGTCCAACAAACTGAGTTATGAGCATGGTTATATAAATAATTGTTTACACGCAGGTGATCATTCTCAATAATTGATATTGTGAACATGATTGCAACCGCTTGTTAATTTCTGATGATTTCATTGAGCTTGTGTTTCGATGATTTGATTCATAGCAGGTGATCTGAGTATTACGAAAACGGTTTGATTTGTGAAGCGGAGGTTAAATAATTTGAATAGGTAATTTCTATACTTAAGACTCTAGGAAGCTGTAATTTCGTTTGTAGCATCTTTAGGACATTTACTTGACGATGCTCAGGGTCCGGATCAGATGTGTGGCTCTTAAAGCTAATTTCTATGCTTTACACTCTAGGAAGCTGTAATTTCGTATGTAGCCTCTTTAGGACATTTACTTGACGATGCTCAGGGTCCGGATCAGATGTGTGGCTCTTAAAGCTAATTTCTATGCTTTACATTCTAGGAAGCTGTAATTTCGTATGTAGCCTCTTTAGGACATTTACTTGACGATGTCCAGGGTCCGGATCAGATGAGTGGCTTTTAAAGCTAATTTCTATACTTTACACTCTAGGAAGCTGTAATTTCGTATGTAGCCTCTTTAGGACATTTACTTGATAAATCGCTCTTGATTTATCACGAATTTATTTCGTATTTTTTTTCGTAGTTTCATACTATAACTATATAAATTGATGTTATAAATGAATAGTAAACAATGACGCTTGTTTGGTTGTCACTTGGTTGCGCGACAACGCAAACACATTCTGTGTTTCAATAATTTCGTCCGAAGTATGTAAATAGAGGTAACCGGGGGTCCAGGGGGCTTGCCCCCTGGCGAGGCGCGGAGCGCCGAGTTTTTTGACATTTTATGTCTTTACTTTGGCACATGGACTCGAAAAGCGTTACAGTTGATTTCTAATGATTTTCACGTACAACCAAGCCGTTTCTGGGGAAATGAAACTTCTTAAGTTTTGAACGAACAGAAATCGTTCACCATTCGTTGGAAAGCTCTCGATTTACCACGCATTTCTTTCGTACTTGTTCTTGGTATTAATGTCGCCATTTTATATTCATTAATTTTATCAATGGATGTAGCAAACAATGCCGCTTGTTTTGTTGTTATTAGCCTCCACGTCAGAAATCACTTCGAGAAAACGCCAAAATGAAGCCGTGGGTAGAGATAATTGCTTTATTACAAGAGTTTATTGAAATCATTGAAACTGTTACAATCGTAATGGAAATTATTGTTTTGAACATTATTCGTCAAAATTATTTGTTGACGGGGGGGGGGGGGGGGGGGGGAGCTAAAGACATTAATTGTCCCTATGTGTTGCAGACTCGTATGAAAGCGTTTTTGGCATGGTTGTGATGGCAAAAACATGTCATATGTTAAAAACTTATGAGTTATCCCTAATGAATCTCATTGTGCCATGGTTTGTTTTTGCGTGGGACATTTGGGCACCTCCCAAATGGGGTATAATACTGTCTATTCCGTACAATATTTATAGAAAACACACTATACCAATAATCTGATGATTTCCCATTCCACTTGTCACATACTCGAGTCGCTATATCATTCCTCTTTGGAATGTATAATGAATAATTGAAGTTTTCAATCATTCGCAATAATTTATATACGAAATGGATATAAACTTGACAAAAAAGTTGAAATTTGAACTCATACTGAATTTTAGTTGAATTTATGAAACTAACTTTCGAACTAAATTAGGTTTTAGTTGAATTTATGAAACTCAGTTTCGGATTAAATTAGTTTTTAGTAGAATTTTTGAAACTAACTTTAACCTAATTGGTTTTTCAGTAAATTCTCGTTTAAAATGAGGGTATTGCAATGGCACCAACAATTTTAAAATCTAAATTTTCGAAACGTTCTTCATTGGAATCCGTTTGAGGCATTCTGAAACGAATCCTAGATTTTTTTTAATGATTTCTACAATAATACTATACGTCACAGCAGCCCTCTGGCCTGGCTGGACACCCCCCCCCCCCCCCTCCATTCGCCAATCAATGGTGGAAACACTGAACAATCATAGAACTAGAACTACTCATTGCAGGTCAGAATCAAAATTCTCAGATAATTAAAAATGATAATTAAAAACATGTGCGCTACCCTACATTCACCCCCCCCCCCCCCCCCCCTCCCCATTTTCATTCACACTATTCCCAATCTCTCTCCCTCTCTGTGTATATATCTCTACCCCCTCTTTTCTATTATTTTGTTTGAAGTATTTGGTCTCTTCGAGGATCCATTATCAATAAAATAATATTCCGTAAGGGGTGTCGGATACCGAT
This sequence comes from Adelphocoris suturalis, assembly GCA_030762985.1. Classification (NCBI taxonomy): domain Eukaryota; kingdom Metazoa; phylum Arthropoda; class Insecta; order Hemiptera; family Miridae; genus Adelphocoris; species Adelphocoris suturalis. The sequence goes on from CM061042.1 coordinate 93,595,957, forward strand.
ATATCTTGATAACGTCAACCTGTTTCCATGAGCCATTCTTTGTACGGTTTCATAATGTAAATTCACTTCATACCTTTTCAATTATGGTGGTTGCTCGTAGCATAAATGTTCATATAAGGTTATTCGTACGACATTCTCTCCAAAATCATATAATATCCATACATTGACGTCCCTGCAAAGCGTGAATTATTTTTTATTGAAGTAGGAATCTTTTATTTTTTATATTTTCTATTATGGATTTGAAATTCCCTAAATTAATTTCTTCCAAACATTTCTTCGTGGAATGCGTTTTGAGGCATTCTGAAACGATTTCTTAAGTTTGCGCTTTGTTATGTGCATACAAAGTAATGAAAACCATACCATGATGAACTATGTTTTTTCATATTTCTGTTTCTACACACGCGCTATGTGTGAGTGTGTGTTTTTCATTCCTGACGGTAACTCTCCTTAGGATTAACATGAAAGATCGGTTTTATGTACTTGAAATTTATGGTTAACCACGTCATTACGTTCAAAGTGGTTATTTTTCAAAACAATTCACGTAACATAAATATAATAGCATAGCTTGGGAAAATTCACTCATGAGAGAATGCTGCATGACTGGAATTTCTTTTTAAACATGTCTCATGTTAGCCTCAGTCTAATAAGTAAGTAATTTCACACATTTTGGATAATGAATAGTTTGATTTTTTCTTTTGAAAGGCCCTCTGTTATTCCAGAAGCCGTTTCGCTTTTTTATCTTGAGGAGGTACATGTTGGGAAAATCGTGTGATGACTCTAACCAGATTTTTCTGAACGACTCGCAACAAATATGATAACCAGTTTGTGGTATTGTTCGACTCAACTATGCATCGACTTTCTTTTTCCATAATGCCCTTGATTCCCACTTCATGATTGCTCCACAATCAGAAACACATTTATGCGGGGCGAGAAGTTTTCATCACCGGAGATGTAATTCTATCTACCGCTCCCTTGTTTACTTGAGTAGCAGTATACAGTGGAACCGTGTGTCAATAATGTTGAAGCCGCTGGGAGATAAGCCGTGTGTTGATGCTCGCTTATTAGCACAGTTGTTGTTAATACCATGCAATTTTGAACCATGTAGATTCACCACACCCCAACCCTTTGCTTTGTATATAGGTATCTACTTGATCGATTACGCGTCGATGGCTTTATTACTTTCCATTACTTGGTGTTCAGCTGATTCGGGAATTTCCTTGTTAGACATACCTACTTTAACCCAGTCTTTAAATAATTTTAAAATGTATCCATCAATCGCCTTCCGTCAATCTCACAAATCGTATTGTTACGAAATCAGGTGCCTAAAGAATAAAGCGTAGGAGTTTTCTGATCTCTTTTTTTGTTGTTATTATTTTCAATATCAAACCGTGGTATTTTGACCCAAGAAAAAAAAGTAAATCGTGTTTGAAATAGCTATGGCCCTTTGAGGCTACGTAAACTCATTTTTGTTCAAATGCACGCATTCAGAACTTTTGGTTCATTATTTTCAATAATGAATCTGTGTAATCGAACAAGAAGAATGTAAAGGACTCTCAGAATTTTTTCGGTTCACGTTTCATGAAGCGTAGAATAATAGAATCTAATTATTAAAGAAAAATCCGTCCGTCCGCCGTACGTTGGCCAGAATGGACGAAACTCTGTTTAAACTCTGAATTCATGTAGGACATTTGACGCTTATTACGAATACACCACATATGAAGGGGTTCAGAATGAGCTTTCATATAATAAAATGCAAAATACACATATAAAATACGGTTTTTGTCAGTTCCTTATCTAATGAGTCGCAAACCGTTTGAGTTTTGTTGCAGAAAATTCATTTCGTTCAATTATTCAATTGTTATACCGTATCATTGCACTAGTGGTGCAGGAAATCATGAAGAACAGAGATAAATAGAAAAATACGTACTGGACTTTTTTCTGCCCCATATCACTAATTAATAATCATCTTTATATTAAATTAAATTATCGAAATTAAATCAATTTGCAGTAAACACTTTTCAGGAGACTACAAATTTTTATTGATTAAGGATAGTAATTCAAATTTTACTTATAATCGCTCCGAAGTAGAAAATAACATACACAGGTAAAATTAGCAGCCAATCTCAATATATTTACTTTTGAATACCTTTGACGGTAAAAATTTAGTGACATTCATATTCAAAATGTTTTTCCAATTTTTTCGCCGGTCTACTGATTTTAGAAAGAATCAAGTAATTTAATAAAATAGAATTAGCTTAATGAAATATGTTTTATTTTGATTTTCACAGTTAAGTCGGTGTGTTCTCACATTTCTTCTAAACTACTTGACCAAAGTTTATTTTAAACTTGGGTCCAAAATCACATATCAGTTGTAATTGATCCAAGAATCTCGGGAACATTTTCAATCAAATCTAAAGGCTGAAATATTCAAAAAACAGAATTTTTTTTGGCTGCCATTTGTAGAATCATCATAAAGTTTTGAATGGAACCACCCGAGTCGTAGTGCGCCCTTCCTAATTTTATTTCTAACCGACCTACTCTTAACTTAATCAATTGTAATAAAGGATTTTATGTGCAAAAAATAAAGTTCCATATCAATACACGTTCGATGCAACCCATCTACGTGGTGGAAAGATAATTTGTCGTAAGGCACGTACTAAATTTGTCATATGTTCCCATTTTCTAAAAATCGTAAAATTCGGGAGTCCTGGCGCTGTGAAGGGGCGAACCGTTAAGTGAAGATAATTTAATATAAACTGGGCTTAATAATTATAGTAGACCTGTGATATGCATAGAAGACAGAAATAATGAACTTTTGTGTAATAGTTCGCAGCGTTGTTAACTTCCAACCAAACCGTTAGTAGAGAAATGCAACTTGCAAGGAAAGCACTCTTTTCATCAATATTATTTACTGTATTTTTGCTCGTTATTTCTGTTTACTGATGTTGATGGGGCCCATTAATGGATGCACTCCTGCGAATACTGAAATTTCTTGGTGTAAATCGATGTTTACTACACATTGGACCTCTTTATCTGTCCTATCTTGGAAGTAAAAGATTCCAGAACGTTACGAAAAGGGCTAGAAAATCCGTAATAACTCTGGCGCAGAGATCTCCTCTGGATCGTACATTAGACGTGGTTAGTTGCCCCGTTAGAGTCGAGTTGCCAAAGGGAGTCTGTTGCCAAACCACCTCTTTTGTATCCCCATCCCCACAAGACCACTTTTCCTGGCATTTCGCTTACCCTTTCTTAAAAACAAAAATAAAAAAAGTCGAATGATGTTTACGTTTTTTTCATGAGTTCATGCTCATGGTCTAGTGCAGTAAACAAACCCTTTGGTAACGTCCCCACACTTTGAAGCTCAGTTAATTTTTCTTCGGATTTTCCCCCTTCTAACTATTATGATAAAAACATGGAATTTTATTTATTATTTATCTAGTTACTTACCCTAACAACAGCCAGACACCATGTGACTAGTTGAAAAAAGTTTTTTCAACCGACATGATAATCTTCACGCCCCGTGCCTTCTGAAGTATTTGTATTTCGATTGAGCCTTATCTACGTATGTACATAAGCATTCCTCCTCCGTTCCTCACTCTGTTATATTCCCCTTTCTTCTGCTATTCGTTGCGGGTATCTTGGTGTGCCGTTCTTTGGAACCAAGTTCCCTGCCGAATGATCGGTGGGAGGGCTTGAGGGCTTTCCCGCCTTCGCTTTATCGAGTGAAAGTGATCGAATCTTCTTCTCACGAAGGCACCTGGTTCTCCATTCAGGCCACCATTCTCCTCATTCCCTTCTCGAATTCTAGAGATTCAAATCCCATCTCGTCTTTCCGCAGCTCTGTACTTTTCCAAGAACTCACCATTTTCTAGAGATGTATAAAACTACTTTTCACTTTCAGTTGACCAAGAACTATGGATTCAGCTTATCCTGCTGTTCCTTTACTTCTGTATTTATTTCAAAATCAGGTTCAATTACTAAGTGTAGGTCTTGAGTTATTTAGGTGAATACCATTCTAAAACACTGCTTCGGAAATTATACAGGATGTAGGTCCGTACCTACTATATCGCGCTTGGAGCAAATCTAGCTTCGATATCTAAGTTAGATAGTTAGGAAGGTTACAGCGCTCCAGAAATAATAAATACTAATATTTTCGTTGGGTCTTCAAGGCACACGGAGAAACATTTAGGAACTAGTCAGAGGCGCAAGTCTGCCTTCATTATTAGGGGATTGAAGATTTTCAATTGGTTAGATGTATGATTTACACATTATTGTTTCCAAAAATAATACTTTGAACGCTAAAACACAAGAAATATGTTTTGAATCAAATGTTGAACGGTAGTAGAAACCAATTTAGTTAATACTGATAGATAGAGTAGTAACGTCAATGAATCGTCAAGAGACACACATAATGAAAAACTCAGTATTGTCTTAATCGAAGAATCTGCCCTCTCATTTATATTCGTTTCTTCATGTATTCCATACAAAGAAAATGATTTCTCCGTGGCTCTTTTAGGTTCAACTCATTTTTTACTTCTATTATTTGATTGATCGATGACTCTTAAAAAATGTCTTTAGGGAAGAATTTCTTTTTTTACCTGAATACGTCATATTTTATCTAAAGTTGACGGTATCGAAAGAAGAAGATGCATATGAGTTGAAGCGCTAGGTTTTTCATGTAGGTACTTCGGAATAGTAAAGATCACAGTAAGGGATGATATATTGATTTTTTTTTTTTTTTTTTTTTTTTTTTGTAGATCGTATCAATTTGATTATCGGCTTGCTTTCTTTATCTTCTTTCGAATGGTCAGACGTCGTTCTCTAATTTTGCCTTTAGATTTCTCTCTTATTGGGAGTTTAATAATAGTGATAATGAAGATTGTTGTATTTTAATCCAATCTGTAATAAGGGTTCACAATGACTCTCGAACCTGATTTTAAATTTAATTTAGCCATGAATCATGGGATATAGTTTCATCCATTTAATTCTGATGCTCCATTCGTAACTGTTCGCAAAGGGCTGGAATTGGATTCCGGAGATTAAGAGGACATTTAAACCAGGAACAGCCGTGTTCCTTCTTGGTTTTCTCCGTCAGGGGTTTTCGATTCTAGCTTGAAGCTTTCATTGTCTTCTAGAAAATTGAATCGCAGACTTTATGATTTCAACTATAAGATAGATTGATTCATCCTCCGTTTGTATATTAAATAAAAATGAAACTACCAGAGATTAATATTGTAAACTATTTCATTTCCGTACACCTAATTCAAAATCTATCCAGCCAAATTAATTACATTTTGAATAAAAATCTCTGTCGCCTGATGATGGCTCACATTTCTTGTATCTGCGTTTTCACGGGATTGATCCATTACATACCTGTAGCACTTCAGATAATTGAATTAAGCTATTACAGGTTCTATTGATTAAAACCTCCAAGTTCGTGCGACATCTCGTTGATTGAATGTACTATTGCCAAGACGTGTGTTTGATTTCATCCCACGAAATCAATACAGATATTTATAACCCAAGAGTTGGGATAAAAACCTGTGGAACCTTACACAAACCGGTAGACTGAGATAAAACCACTCTTCAGAAGTGTTGATGTCCAATAAGCTTTGGGTTCATAATAATTTGTGAAGAAAACAAGTCGTTCGTTTCCTAACATTTGTTTCTGTAGGAACTGAAACAATACACATCATACCGAAGTTTTAAATAGATGAACATAGTTATTCCTATTATAATTCTACAATATTTTTGCTACTGTTCATCAAAATTATTTATTGCCGATTCGGTACAACATTTTTCCTGTTGTCTATTCCTCTATTCGAAATAGATGTGTATCGAATGATGTTATTTATTTTTACTTTTATTGCATTTCGTTCCGATGTCAGGTGAATAAACTCTCATTATTACTTACGCTCAGGTTGTTTACGATAATGTTGGTACATAAATTATGTAAAATATGTTGGTTATTATAAGTCATCAACTATGACATTCAAATCACTGTTGACTTTATAAGTTGATACTGCCCGAAAAGGTTCCAAATAAGATTACCTAGCCCAATGATTAATATCCACTACAGTCCAAGGCATCAATGTTTGATTCGCATGGGTTTACTTCTCGGTTTTGTTACTTTTTGATATCATAATTCAATCCGTATTCGTTCCTGTTCAGTTCCGCATTATCTCAATTCCTCTTACCACTACTAAAGTGGCCAAAAGGGTTCTTATTCAAAGAGGAGGTTCATAAAGATTACTTGGTCTTGAGGAAGCCTTGTTGATGATCAATCTTTGTTGATCAGATTAGAATGATGAGTCTTCCATTCTACCCCTTTCGATCCCTTTCCATGTCGGTGCATTATCCAAGTAAATTCATGTGAAGCATATTTTCTCCCTTAATTTATATCATCTCTTAATTAAATCCCATAGCATTAATTTCGAGACACGCGCTTGCTCAGTAAGAGAAGGTACCGTCTCCCACACTCTGTATGAAGTATGAAAGGAAGAAGATGTCGAGGAGTCAGTGCTAACATTCGCCGCGCGTTGAAAAAAACGGAGTACGTGTTGTGAATCGTAGAACATCCTCACTAGCTCACGCGGTAAAATACGTCTTTGGTCCTCCGACCGTGGAAGTGTCCGTGAGGGTGGGAAATATGATTCCGGAGAAGGAACTTGCGTGTTTTATCCGTCTTCACTTGACCGATAGTATCTTTCGTGACCACAGGCAGGAAAACTAGATAACCTACGCTCCGTTATTTAGCAGTTGGTCGATCCCCATTTTCTGTTTTTCCCATTACAGTCCCCAATACATTATTATTATTATCATTTAATTTCAGACAGAAAACACTTCCATCTCATGAAGACCAATTTGACGCACTATAAGCGCAAAACCGAAATTGGATAGGTAAAACTATTAATTGAGGATTAATAAAAATAAATAAATAAAAATCGCTATACAATAAGAAAGCTACGGAACATGAAATCTGAGTTGATGATTTAGGAATCGAATGAATGGATGAATATGGCAACTAACACTACTTTCTCGACGGCCTAATGATGAAGGTCTTACGTCGAAAAAGCTCTCCCCCTGTACTTGACTTGCTAGTGACAACGGACTCCTCTGGAAGGTAAGTTTGTAGAAGTAAATACGTCAATACGTTGACATCGAAAATATTCACGTGTTAGATTGTACAAACAGTGACTGATCCATCGATTTTACTTCTGGATATGGTGGAAAAATGCTCTTTTGAATGAACTAGGGTTTGACTATGGAGCGAACCTAACGGACAACATGAAAAAACGTTTCTAATTATTTCACAAATGTTCATTATCTGTGTTAGATAGCCCTAAATTTAAGATTTCAGCATCATAAGCCGGGTTAAGAAACAAATTATGCTCAGAGACCCCTCACTAGATCAGTGTGCATTGATTTTGAATTCTAGATACCGCAAAGGAGCTCAATTAAATTGTACTTTACTAGTCCCCCTCATCCAAGTGTAACGATATTTAAATAAGTACCTACCAACTGAAAATCACATAAAAGTATTGATCATTGAAATGGTATAACAATCGCGGTATTTAGTCAATCAAGATGTAGGTAATAATAATAATTTTCAATGATGTTGAAATCGATATCAATAATTAAACTATCGTCCCCCAACTGTACACCAAATTTAAGAGAGATTGGCCGACTAGGGCGTGAAAAAATGATGCTTGAAGTAATTTAGGTTTGTGAGAGCCAAGAATGGAGTATTGATTTGAGAAGTATGAAATTGATACAGGACCATTTACTGCTCACATTCCCTGAAAACTTCAACAAAAATGGATGAAAGCTGTTGAAATTAATCTCGTTAGAAGGAATAAACATTCGCGTATGCGCAGTAGCTACTAATGATACGATGATGTTGAAATTGCCGGAGAATGCTCACAATAATCTCCCCCACCTGTCCTCCAAATTAGAGTGAGATCGGACGACGGGGGTGTGAGAAAATAATGATAGATGGAATTTACGTTTACAGATGCGCTGAGTGAAGTATGTATATTGATTTGGGAACAACGAAACTGATAGAGGACCATCTACATCCTAACCCGAACATTTCATAAAAATCGGTTGAAAATTGTAGAAATTAAACTTGTTTCAAGATTTTTGGATACACGACAGACACAGACAGACCTTCATTCACAGAAAAACACGGAACGATAGTTAGAATACCAATAGTCAATAGTAAGTAGTAATAGTCTAAAACGTAAAATACGTGTGTGATTTCACCAAGTAAAAAAAACTCCTAAACGAGTTCCACTATCTGCTTTACAAGCAGATAGCATGTTACATGGATATGTCTTTGATTGGGGATTTCATAACGGTTGTCCTCGTGAGTTGTAAACAAATCCTTTAACTTTAAACAAATTCCTGGGCCGCATCCCGACTAATTCCAACAATACAACCGTTTACTTATAGAATGTTGAAAATAACTGTGGAGAGAAGCCACTACAATGAGTTGTTAACAGTCGACTGATGTCAAGAGGATGAAATGGTATTGCTTTACGTTAAGAATATTGTAACCGGCTTATTAAAATTGTTTATAGTCCAATCAACTTAGTTTAGGAATGTAGGGGGAAATTGGTAGCTTGAGATGAGAACATTCATCACATAAATCAAGCGCTTTCCAACGAGTGGCGAACGATTTCTGTGCGATGAAAACTGCGGAAGTTTCATTCCCCTAGCAACGGCTGGGTTGTACGTGAAAAACACTGAAATTGTGACACAAATTTTGCGTCACGGAAATTTTTGGTTGACCCCCCCAGAGCAAAGACATATCCATGTCAAAAACAAACGACCGATTGGTTTTTGGAGACTAAAACTTTTCCACCTCTCAAAAGTGAAAACAATGGTTCTGTTACCTATAGGTAGACTTGGAAGCAATTTATGAGATGAAATAAGTATCTGCGATTCTGTCACTATTACACCCGCTTGGAAAATTGTTAATTAACTCGATTTCGCAAAGTTGGAACATTTTCCATAGGAAGTATATCATCTGATAATTTCTCGGAATTATAGCAGCTGATATTCACAAGAAGATTTCTATCCGGTTAGGGATGGGACATCGATGACATGATATCGCTATTACCTTCGACATTTATTATCGACGTCATAGATGACATCGTTTCTCAACTATCGATAATCAATATAATGGGCCCATCAACCAATCCGTAACCGGGCAGTGCAGATGTAGACTGTTGAGCAGCACGTTAGCTCCAAAAGGACTTATAGCTTATACTAAAATTTGGAAGTGTTTCTTGAAGATGCACAGGGTGCAGATCAGCTAAGTTGATCCTAAAACTAATTTCTATGCTATTTATCGCACAAAGCTGTAATTTGGTATGAGGTCGTCCTAAACCTAATTTCTATGCTATTTATCGCAAGAAGCTGTAATTTGGTATTTAACCGCATTAGAAGTTACACTTGACGCATAATGAATTGTGTATTTGTTGTTATTTTCGCTTCCTGCCTACATCTTCTTGCCTTCATTTTCTTCACATTCATTAGCCTATACATATCCATGATCTATTGTTTTCCCATCAAGGGAGAAATTTAATTTGATTTAAGTAAGTTGATTTTCTTTTGTTTTTTATCAAATCTTATTTAAAATCCTAATCCATGTTGAAATGTGTTCATAGTTTGACAAATAATAATGGATAATTCAGGTTGTGAGAGAGTTTAATAATGATTCAACTGCGTCTAGTTCACACGTTATTCATGTATTGTAGATATGTAGTGTACGGAACTTCAGGTAGGCACATATATCACGAATGAGGATGCGAATAATGAAATGGAGCTGGTAGAAAGGAAATAGAATGTATTGAAGGCTTGTGGCTATAGGAAATTAGATTCTCTTGGCCGTTCTGTTATAGTTAAGGGTATACGCTTCACATTGGAATCAAATTAAACCAGTTTCGAATAATCAACTTCGCAAAACTACTATGGTTTTTTATCTGATAGCAAGGTGTTTCATAATAATGGTTTTATTCTCTATCCCTATCCAAAGGGTGTATGAATAGTAATAACTATTGCCCTGTGACTACAGAATCGTTCATTTCTCTTCGGTAACCGATCTTATAGTTGCTACACATTTAGAAATCTCAATAAACGTTATTAATGAGCAAGGGAACATGGGGAACTACCCTTTCTTGAAATGAAATACCCTATGATGTGCTGGGCGCGTGTTCTACTCGCCAAGTTGCTCCCCGATTGATCCGTATAGCTAAGCATCATTGAAATAAGCCAAGTATATTTTAATAGTTATTCCGCTGACCAGGTTCCTCCATATTGCCAGTCAAAACTCGATTTCCGGTTGATTTGACAACTATCGTTATCGCCGACGTCCACTTCCTGTCGTCGGGTCGACACCTAATTCCGGACGTCGAAAGAGTCTACCTACAAAATTTCAAGTTTATAACTCCGAAATCGCAGCCTGTTTCGTGGAACACACATATGTAGGCAAATGCTAGCCAAGGCAAATGCCAGCCAAGTCAAAGTTGAGACTCATCGCTCGTTAGATATGTTGAGTAGGTAGCATTTTAAATTCAATAAATAAGCGCTAACCGATGCGTAAAGCAGCTTTCTGCTCCCTCGCCCCTTTGCTACAACTAGGTATTGATAAAATTCCATATATATATATATTTCTTCACAAGAACTTACGTATCAATATTCAATATAATTATATATCGAATGTAAATCATTGCTATAAATATTCTAAGTCTAAATGTTCTAGATGTCCCGAATGTTACCTTATATTATAACGATTTCCAAGTTTTATATATATATATTCTAAGTCTAAATGTTCTAGACGTCCCGAATCTTACCTTATATTATAATGATTTAGTTTTGGATATATATATATATATATATATATATATATATATATATATATATATATATATATATTATTTTATTTTATTTTTTTGTCACGCGATAACATTTGCCTTGAATTTCACTTTCCATTGGTTTGAAAACGTTGTTCACGAGGTAAAGGTACATACATTTTTTAAGCTTACAGTTCATACACATAAACTATTGCTTTACTCAAGGGTGAATTGTTTTGGTGTAATGATGATACCATCTACTTTTAGCCGGTTTTCGGATACGGTCTGAGGTTGCTCCCATTATTACTTCTTATTTTCTTTTAATGCCAGTTCGCATGTCACTTTGTCTTCATTTTTGTTTATTGGATTAGTATTATTTTTTGAATCCGTCTCCTGTCTTTTTCTGAAAGAGCCCTGGAGCCCGAAAGTGATATTTCGTCGTGATTTATAAGGAAAACCGCTGAAGTTGGAACTTTTTTTTATGCCAGCATTATCAATCACGTTCTCTCTCCTGGGGCCTGTCAGATATTAAGTTTGAAGTCTCCGTTGGAGAGGTAAGAAGCAGCTTTAATTACCTTCCGCACTACGAAAATATCATCGAGAAGGGACTGGGTGTTGAAGAATAACTTGAGATTCTAATATTAGAGGGAGTCCTTGCATTCTTATTAGTCAACCTCCGTGAATAATGATGCCTGTTTACTCGGGAGTAGAGAAGATTCGTGTTTTGCTCAATGGTCCCAGGCTTCTTGATTTGTTTATACGGTTTTCCTTTTCTTCATTTTGTTTAGCATGGAAACAATTTATTTTTAATGTGATCTAAAATTGTCCTCGTAGAGAACTGTCAAGTAAAGTTCTAATCGTATGCTTACCCATCTTGTTTAATACCTGCTCTCCCTTTCAATAACTGGGGTAAGACTAAATTTGACATTCAAAACCTTAGTTTCACCTGATCCAGTCCTGCAACGTAACGTTCGCTAACTTCTATGATTTCAAACTTTTTAAAATTATATTTCATTTTGGCAAAACTCATGTATTCAACTTCATCATTAAAATGTATTGCATAGAGGTGCTTTAGGCAATTTGCTTATTATGGTATCAAGTATTTGCAGGAGTTTCGGGGTCGCAAGAAATATTCATCATCAAATTCGTTATTGACGAATTCCAAAATCGATTCGATTTTTTAAGATCAACAGACACATACGCGCGCGCGCACGCACATACGCACGCAAGCTCAGGCGCACACACACACACACACACACACACACACACACACACACACACACACACACACACACACACACACACACACACACATATATATATATATATATATATATATATATATATATATATATAAATATATATATATATATAAAACAGTGTAGTTTAGACTATGTCTGAAAATCTGGAATCGAGATAAATTTTATACTCTTGGGTTTTAGTTTTCATTGTCAATAATTACTGATGGCCCATTCGGCAAAAATAGCTTTTGAATTTCGTCTAATTTAGAGAACTTTTGTCCTTTCTTGTCATTCATTTGCTGTTAATATCGCGGATGGTTATTCATTTGAACCTTCCCAGGTTTTAGCCTTTTAATTTACATGATTAGAACGTTTCGGGATTTCGTTGCTCAATTTCAACAGCTGACCTGATTTGTTTTTCCCCGAATTCGATCCTGATATGGTCATTGGATCTATTCAGTGTTTTAGTTGGTTAATTTATAATAAACTAATATATATTTGATAATTATTGTTCAAAACTGAGTACCTTTTTTCCTTTCTTACTGTGTTTTAATATTCGCTCCGAAGGAGATGATACATTTCGTGTTATTACTGATCAGTCCTGGTTCAATAATGTGTTGATTAACGTAGAAATGAGATCTGATATCTGTGTACTCAATAGACAACCTATTTGTTTTAGTATCCGTCAAGATTCACATCATTTTTTGATTCTAAGTTTCTCGTGGGGTTTTCAACCTCGTTTGTATTTTGCTGCCCTTAAAAAATTGCGAATAAAAGAAGTAGGTACTATTTAATTCTTCACTTTTTAGTAGTACGACAACGGTGAATCTTTTCCGTTGAGAGAAAAACTCCTTCTTAAAGCCGCTAAAAGTCCTGACAACTGCTCCGACGAACGCGTTTCTGTAACTTTGTAATGTTCCCTCGAAAGAATGTCACGAAAGGTGACAGCCCTTAAAGATGTTCTTGTCTTCCAACCCCTAAGAAGCTTCCGGTTGCGCCTTTTCATTCCGGGATTTGCAAAGGGAGCAATATAACTTGAATCGAGTTGGGCTTTCAACAATGAAAGTCTTACTGATACAACAGTGTTCGCGGATATTTGGATGAATTCATTCCCTATTCCCTTTCAGGAACTAATGGCCCAAGTTTAGGATATTCGTGCAAGAAGAAATCGTTGGGGATGATAAAGGTATCTGGATACAGGTATAGACATATCTGAATCGCAAAATAAAAGGGCATTCTGGTGATTTGCAATTATTATCAATTTATTTTATTTCCATTTCCTTGGATTGTGATCATAATATCACATAACCAAAAGTGATAGTAATGAGGATAACTAATAGGTCAGGAAAAATATCATTATCTATTCTTAAATAAAATCGGATGGTATCCTGATAATTGTATCCGCCAAGCCATTAGGAGTGCGAAGACGCAGTTTCTTGTCAAAACTTTGAAAATCATAGCAAGAAACTCTTCAAAATATTACACAAAGATTTATTTTTTCTGTTTTAGATAGCCCTTCTCCGCAGATCATTGGTCTATAATTATTATTAAGCCCTATACATACATGCATATATATATATATATATATATATATATATATATATATATATATATATATATAAATTATCAAAACTTGGCGCATAGTGCCTCCCAGCCTCCTAGAAGGGTTCACACCTCTACAGCTCAGAACCCCACAATTTTACGGTTTATAGTAGGTGAATGTGGAAAATGTTTCTAAAAATGCCAAAACAACGAAACAAAGGCAGGTAGAAAATGAGAGAAATTAGCCTCGAAGATCCCATCAGCTATTCAGTGATCCTCCAAACTTCTTAATTTTTTTGAGGTGTCCCGAACGAGCTCCATTGAATTTCAGCACCGTCAGTCGATTAAGAAAGAAATTAGTCTCAGAGGTTCCAAAGCTGATAAGAATGACACGTGAACTGAGAATATTACAGAAATATGAAATAAGCAGGTGACTCAGAAAGAGTAACGCTTAGACCACCGAGAAGTTTCAACGACATAGCTCAAGTTTTTATTCAGCTGATTCGAAAAATAATTTTTTGTCTCAGATAAGCCCAATGATAATTGGTTTACTCAGCTGATCCGACGATCACAACTGCTAACCGACGTCTTTCCAGGCTGTTGAAATGTATTGTAATAGATTCAAGAGACACATGTGTTCCATTTTTTATTCAGCTGAAACGAGAGGTCCATTTTTTACTCAACTATTCCCAGAGCTCTTTAAACATATTATATTTATGTTCTTTTGGCTGAGGGTCAGGGGAAAACTTTCATAGCTCTTTTTTGAGACCAAAGTTTCGATGAACGATTTGAGGTTACTTCCTAGAAACGTAGAGCTACCTATCTTGAAAACATTTATATTGTTTTTCGTGGCAGCGAAAGCATAGTTATTGGTAGAAATGGAAATACCTAATTGTTTACTTGCGATTCATTCCACAGAAACCTATCCATTAGTTAAGGTTTTTACATGAAGTAGAGGAAAATATTATTACGATTTTTCTAAACTGTTTTAAGCAAGATTATTTCACACACACACGCACTAGATGGCAAGTAGTAATATTTAGGTTCTAAGAGTTAGAGTTAGCTTTCATAGATAAAATTTTGAAGTGATTAAATGAAAAATATTATTAACTCTTTGATATTGTATGGAATAAATGAGCGGGGATAAATAAATCCGTCTTATTAAAGTTCTGTGAGATCACTGCTGTGCTCTTTCTAATTATTGTTGACATGCTGAGCCAAGTCTAATTATCCTATTGAAAAATATTTTTAAGACCAGTGTATTACCAGGGATTATTGACGAGGACGGTTTAATAACTTTTTAACCATTAATGTTGTTTAAAATTTGTTTTATCGTTTGTTTGATCTGCTTTTATCGTGTTGATATCGCAGAATTCATAGTGTAGGTAATTCCTTTCGTAATACATTTTTATTTATTTTGAAATTTCAACCATCAGAGTTGAATCATCACACGGGCTACATTTTTTCAGAAGGAATTTCTTCTCTCTATTAACAATATACGACAGTCTTCACGAAAATTGGTCCAGCAACTTCTGCCTATATGAAATAAACGTACGGTCATGGATTTTTGGTTTATTATTTCCAATAATAAGCCTATGTGATCGTATAGCAAAAAATTTTTATAACCCCCCCTCAAACTTTGTCACTTTACGTTTCAAGGTGCGTAGAATCCAAACTTGAAATGTCCGTCCGCCGTCCGGGCCATAAAAGGCCTTAGAATTGACTTAAAAAATCTGTTCTTTTGCACATAGACTCCGAAAAGTGTCTTTTTTTTTGTATATTTCAAGTTGTATAGAAATTGGAGATTTATGAGTGAAAAGAAAATGTTAGCTATTAATTTTATGGAAAAAAAATTATTCTAAATGATACTCTTCTATTCAAAAAGAGATTTTGGATTTTAGGCTATTTCTAGAAATTCTATAGATTTTTTAAAACAAAATTTAATGAAGTTCAAGTTTTTAGCATAATTTCGTACATAAATTTTTGAATGTTCTATTTCATAGTTGATAAACTTCATTTGACCAATCTTATGCTAAAAAATATCAATTTAACAATTCTTAGCCATTTTCAGTGATTTTGTCAGCACATTTTTTGAAATTTGACCAATTAGATGATATCAATATACAGTATAGGTAACACTTTTATTTGTTGGAAAGATGACTTGGTAATAAATTGTTTTGTTTATCAACTATATTAAAAAGCGTAAAATTGTGAGATTCCGCTGCTGTAATGGATTGAACCCATTTGTGAGGTCCGAAGCTCCGAGTTCCGATACTAAATATACTATAAGCGGCGTTTAATAATTATGGACCTGAGATCTACGTAGAAGAGCTGTCTAATACATAAATAATAAACCTTTGTGTAATAATTTGCAGCGTTTTTTAATCTAGAATAATATTAGAGTAAGGTAGTTTAAAGTGAGAAGTCCACATGACTTCAAATTTGTCTTTCGAGTTCCATTTCCGTTGAGGTTTTAAGTGATGAAACCCTTCTTGGAGTCCAGACCGTGGAACAGTGTTGTCAAAGGTGTTTGATGGCCTGGATCCCTAATCCGTTTCGGATTCCCTTTCTCATTTCTCTCTGTGACTTGTTCCCTTGAGGGTCGCTTGTGCGAATATGGAACCGTGTATCGTCCCATTTTCATGCTAATTTATTTGACCATTCTCCTACCCCAACTGATGATAGATGCTCAACTCGATTGAAATACCTTTTCTTATGAGGTCCATTTCCAGCCTGTATTCCAAATTTCAGCATTCATTGTGTACAGGTATAATAAGTTTTCGCCCCAACAGTTCGTTATTTTATGAGCCTCCGATGTTAGTTGATAATTTTAATGAATTTAATATTATAATTAAATAATAATTTACTAAATTTTTAATAATAAATTATTGAATAATAAGTTCAATCAATTTACCATTATTATTCCATAGATTATTAGCTAATTTATTCATGCGTTGTTTTAGCCTTGAAATATTATGATGAAATCGAATCAACAAGTTGCATAGGGTGGTTTTTACACTAACCCCAGCACGTTTCATCTGGAGTATGTAATAAGTATCATCACTAGATCTCAGTTGCATGGTACCTAGTTATGTTAGTGCCAAATTCGTCGCTGCTCAGGAATATAATTATTATCTGTCGATTTCAAAACCGATCGAACTCATGTTGATGAAGTACAATTTTATTGGTTTATAATAACTGATGGTGTAGTCGAGTGATCACGGTGGGTTGTGGGCACAAAATAAGTGCGCATCATTCAGTCGATCTCCAATACAAAAACACTGCAAGTTATAATTGAATAGATTTTTCTGGTTGATAAAACTTAGATGTATATCGATGTTTCCCCCTGTAACCAATTGATGTTGTTTGGTAAGCGAAAGTTCACTAACTTGTAGTTTCATTTCAAAATCCTGTAATGATATGGAACAGGATTCCATTTAAATTCCAATTTTATGTGCTCAATAAGTACAGATTTTTTATCTCAATCCTAAGGAAAGTTGTCGTATGGCCGTATAATTTTATACGTATAAATAAATAAATAAATATAAATATATATAAACACAAAAAAAGGCAAACTTTATAAATAGTTTTAGATTGTTTAAAAACGGATTTTGTAAAATTTATTTTGTAAATTGGTTCTGACACCAATCAGTATCCAATAATACTTAATTGGGTTTTAATTTATACTGCTCACCTCCTTGGCGATATTTATACTGCCCACCTCCTTGGCAGATATGTACGCCCGACTCGGCAAATTTATACTGCCCACCTCCTTGGTGAGATTTATCCTGCCTACCTCCTTGGCAAATGTATACTGCCCACCTCCTTGGCAGATTTATACTGCCCACCCCATTGGCGAGATTTATACTGCCCACCTCCTTGGCGAGATTTATATTGCCTACCTCCTTGGCTGATTTATGCTGCCCACCTCCTTGGCAGATTTATACAGCCCACCCCATTGGCGAGATTTACACTGCCCACCTCCATGGCGAGATTTATACTGCACCCCTCCTTGGCAGATTAATACTGTCCACCTCCTTGGCGAGATTTATTCTGACAGAGCGCCCATTGCGGCCTGACGGGCCGGAGGTGGCAACGGGAGCGCAGATGAAGGCAGGAACGAAGGCACCTTGGAAGTAGAAGGCGGGCGGAGAAAGTCGCGAAAATCCCTCTCTTCAAACGAATAGGGCCCACCCTTTGTTTTTCATCTAACCACGTCTAACCACGTTTTTTGACACACTTTTGCAATTCAAACGAATTTTTTTCAAAATTTTGGAATACTTGCTAAGGTTTTTACACATTAGTCAGGAGATCCAGAGCTTGAATTTGAGTACCAATATGTTAGGGTTCTGTTGAGCCGAAATGGGCGATCTTTTTTTGATGAGAGTGGTCGTAGATAAAATGATAAGCAAGTTCTGACGCACAACATAGGTTAGGTCTTAACCTCTAAAACATCCTTCTACTTCATAAACGACGTTACCCTTCGCAACCGATTTGTTTAGTTCCAGACCTTTTGTTATCATGGTTGCTAACAGCCAGTTTGTTAGCGATGTAAATTCGTGAGAAGTGGAGAGGCCTTGACGGGTTGTTAGTTATACGGGTGTTACAACTAAAGCATGGGTTGCATTATTGATAGGTGATGGACGGGAATTTGATATTTCGTGCGAAGCGCGGAACGGAAAACCGATTTGTTTGGCTAACGAAATTTTATTATGGTTGCCAACACGCAGTTCGGGGCCTTTCTTCGCGCGTGTTTAGTTTTGACGATTTCGATCATATGAGTGAGCTAAATACTCTCCTGTTCACGCTAGGATGTTGAAATATGATAGGATGACTCTTTGGGACTTTAAGATATGGTTGAAATAATGGGCTCTTTCCTAATCAGCTCAGTGAGCTAACTTCTATCCTTTTAGCCCAAGGAAGTTGAAATTTGATAGGGAGACTCCCTGGGTCATTACGAAACGATTGAAATGGTGGGCTCTTTCATGATCACCTGAGTGAGGTACACTCTCTTCTATTCACTCTAAGAAGTTGAAATTTTATAGGGAGACTCTCTGGGTCATTGAGAGAAAATTTAAATTATGGTATCTTTTCTGATCAGCTGAGTGAGCTAAATTCTCTCCAGTTCACCCTAGGAAGTTGAAATTTGATCGGGAGGCTCTCTGGGTCATATAAGAGACGATTGAAATTATGTCTTTCCTGATCAATCCGGGCCTGATTTTGCTACTTGTATGCTGTTATTTGGCATGTAGCCTCCGTAGTTACGAGCACAGTCTGGAGATGGTTATTTCAGCAGTCTATTCACCGACTAACCCGTAGAGGTGGATCCGTGCAACGCACGGGTAACCGGCTAGTACTGGATATTTTACTCATATTTTTATTTCTTTCTTGTAGTGAAAAACTCTTAGCTGGAGTTTCAGTGAAACATGAGGAACATTAGCTTTATATTACTCTAGGAAACGCGTATACTGATTGAGTAAATGAGTATTTATGTTTGTGTTCATGTACTTGTGTTTATGAACTCAGGAGTTACCGTAGTGACATGAAAAGGTAACATATCAGTCAACAGTTATTACACGAACTTCCGAAAAGGGCTTGGTGAAGTGCAATTGCTTGGTAAAGGAAGAGGGATGGCGATGAATTTCACTCGAGGTTTTATTGAAACGCGTACTGAGAGAGGATAAATTCTAGGTGCGGACGATGAGAAGTTCTCTGGAAGTCAGGAGATAAGGCTGGAAGGAGCTTAACCGCTTGAAATACTGCTGGACCCCATGGATTCTGGGCGGGATCGCCTCGAGTTGAGACTGTCGAGCTTTGACTGGTAAAATGGTAGTGGCGGAGCGAAACTAAATCCTCTACATTGGTGGTATCATTCTACGGTCTAACTGACTCGTGGATTTAATTAAAACATCCACCGCCATCATTGCTGACGACTGCGGATTCCCGACCAACTCTGATCACCCAGGGGGTTGTAGCTCGCCGAATCAGCCAGCCAATTAGGTCTGCTACTAACCTCAAGCCAGGAAGGACGAGTGTATGAAATATCATGGAAGTGCGCCTCGTAATAGTACAACCGTATGCATGTGCTGCTGGGGAATAGAAATACCCATCCACACTGGAAAATTTAGGCTTTAAATTTTCTTCGACTGAACAATTTGTATTAGGAATATAAATGCACCTCTCACTTCAAGCTTACTCAAACTTAACAAATGAAGTATTTTTTTAACCTAAATTTCCCCAACAAATTCATCCGTTCATAATTCCAATACATTTTTTTTCGTTGAATACCAAATAATATAGAGTGAATGCGTTCATTTGTTCAATTCTCAATTTCGGCAGCGGAAGCAGTGTATTCTCTTTTGAAATGTGAAAAATCTTTCTGTCCAAAAATCATATTAAAATAATGTATCTCCTGAATCTTCACAAAGTCCCCATAATAAGTTTTTCTCGTCATTTTCAACTGTAGGGCTTACGATGTTTAAAATAATAGTCAGTCCCAAAAAAATGAATACTATTTTCAAATCCATCATTTTTGTTCCAAAAAACTTCTTACATTTTAAAAAAATCAAATTAAGGGCAATTAAATACTCTAATGAATCGTCAAAGTAGATCATTCTGTGTTCAAAAAAGCATGAAAGCCATACATTTGGCCACCATAGCTTGCGCGTTGTTAGGAATGATTGAATTAAAAAGTTTGGAATATCTAGGATATGATTTGTTTGTCCTGCAGATATTTTGTAAACATCATCATTTTAACGTAACATACGCTTTTACGGAAACCATCTTGTGGAAAATTGACATTTAACATAGCAACGAAAAAATGGCATGTAACGAAGACATACATACAAGAAGGCTATTGATATTGTTGCTTGACCGTAATAACGTTATCTCCAAAGCTAATTTCTTTGTTATTCAACCTATGAAGCTAAAATTTGAAATGGAGGTTTAAAACGTATTCTACGTTCATCGCTCTTTAGCCTTAGGTGCAACGTGATTTTTTTTTCCGAGACTGCTAATCATTAAGAAGTTAAATAAGCATTTTGTTTTGTGTGAGCGGATTTTGTAGCAGTTCTAAGGTTGGAACCCTTTTCACCAGCAGTTAAGGTCAGAGTAGTAATATTCCGAATATGTATCGCAGAAAAATTGACGCCGATCCCAGCAGTTAAGGTCAGAGTAGTAATATTCCGAATATGTATCGCAGAAAAATCGGAGCCGATCCCACAGCTCAAATATATATATAATCATTACTCTTTGGGTGTTTGGAAAGTAAAATTCCATTAGTCCCTTGTATATTTTCGGAAAAATCATGCATACTATAAGCTCCCTCGATATATCATCTCGCAACACTTTTGTTAAGCTCATCAATTTCAATTCCATTACGTTCAATTTCTCATCAAATGTAGAATTAATGACCCGCGTGATGGCTTTGTACTAAACAGTTTTCAAAACGATCTCTCAGTCCGATCCGACGTTCACTGGATTTATTAGTAATGGATTTAAGTTCTCCGTGGAAGATATAGGTTGGTTCAGGCTATGGTGCGGCATACATAAAAGTGGCGAAGCGTAATGCATACGGGAACGAGAGAATTCAAAGTGGTCTGAAGGGAGGACTACACGTACACGGAACAGCGCCCGAAATTGAGGCAAACTTTTCTGGTTCGTCCGCCCCTCGATATATAAGTGGATTAATAATGAAAGGCTTTTTCGGTTACTTGCTTCATTTAATTTAGAAAATACCTAGGTATTGAAGTTTCCGTGATGTGTTGCTCTCAATTTCACTGAGCACCAGTTTTAGCCTAGAGTATCGATGATAGTATTATAACGCTTCAGTTTCACTCTAACTTGAATAAATTCTTGTATCAGTGTTACTTAAACGTAATATGTTTCCTTTAAAGTTGCTTTGAAGTCACATTTCAACAATTTTATCTAACGGATGGTGTCTCTGTTTCGACTATTGAGGAATTTCAGGAAGACGTTTTTAAAGACATCTTAAATCAGGACGAACGATTGTGTAAAGGATTTATGCCGTTCGGAAGAGCTAAATATTTTTTAATCGATTTAAATGGAATTTTCAACTTTTTGATAATTTTGATCAAGTATACATTATAGATGACTCTGCTTGCACTTTAATACGATTCCGATACATGATTTCAGTTCAGTAATCCGAAGTTCAGCTTGAAGAGGAAACTTTGATAAATTTATAATGCTTCGAGAAACTATGGGCATTTTCTCAGCCCTTTCCCACTATCCGATCTTCTAGCACACTGAGATTCGCCACATGTTTACTTCTTGCATGATCCTACAAATCAGTAGTTTCTACTACTTGTATGAAAGTTTCCGAATTAATTAGGTTAGGCCACCATAAAGGATTCGTTTGGATTCATTTCTATTTGGATTTTCGAATTTCATTTCAAATTTTGTCTTCATCAGGAATATGCGATGTAGCATCTTATTAACACCTATTGTAATTAGGTTGATATGCGTTAAACCGAACTGGAACTCTAATTTATTGTGTGATTTCATTCGATGCTGAGTTCAACTTGATAATCCGGAAACCTTTTCCCATGAGACTTAGCAACTAATCAACGTAACTATTGCAAATCTCATTGATTCTACTGAGCTTTTACTGCGCTCGAGTGCAGTTAAAGTAGATGCTGAGGTCAACTTAATAATCCGAAGACCAGATTGAAGAAGAATCCTGAATAAATTGCAAACCCCTCTTGGGACAACGGATATTAAAACGGGTGTGACAAATAGGGGTGGCGTTCGGGATTTCCAGTAGAAGAATATTATTAGCTGGAACTGAGTGAGCCTTTTGGAGACCTGAATCTGGCTGTCGCAGCCTCCTAGTTCGCTCCAATATCCCCTGCTTGGTTCCCCCCATAATTCTGAGGAAGGCTTGACGCTTTAATTCGGGTTTATGGCGCGTAAAAGGTTTTTTTGCGTAGGGTCCTTTCCCCCCGTAAATTCGGTACTACCGAACGGTCACTTGCTCCACGGAAATCCGTTTTTCTCTCCTGAAGCCCTCATGATTTATGAACACCTTGTGTGACCGTGGTCCTTGTAATATAAAAGAGGTCAGATTGGTATGCTTTATACTTTTGTCTGACTGTAAACACATAGATGATCCATTCTCTATGCATAAGTTCTTGAAATTTAATGATAAAGCTATAGTTATGCTATAGTGTAGCCTGAAGTAAATGCGATTCTATCTGTCCAATGTATTGCTTTTCCCCAAATTTGTATTTCTACACTCCTGCTGAATCATGTTAAGAATCAACGCTCTCGCGGCTCGCAAGAGGGGCTCTAAACTCATGAACCATGGATCTTGTTTCTATCTTAATTCTCACTCATCATCATATTAGCGCAAGTTCATTTTTACCAACCAGTAAAAGAGTTGCTAAATTGCAAGCTTCATCGTTGTGGCGCTGTAACGAATTAAATTGTGTGGTGTGAGTACAAAAACTACCTACAAGTATAACTTTGAAAATTACTGCCAATATTAAGTACCTTACTATTGAAAATACAATTTGATGAAATTAGATGACCTGGAGGGCGAATTCTGGTTTTGGCGGAGATTGTTTGTGATTAATCCAGAGCTTAACAACTGGTGGTGAACAATTGTTGTGGCGTAAGAAATTTTAACTAGAAATAATAGTAGTGGATGAATTCACTCGTAACGAGTCGCATAATTTCGTTATGATTTTGCGTTACATACATTTCTAAAGGCAATGAGTTCGTCATTAAAATATACCATAAAGCGTGATATACAACCCGGGAATCATTTTGCAGTTCAAAAACAGTTTTAGAAATTTTGATTCTCTGAAAAAGTTAACTGTTGCGATGACCTAATTTCCTTTATGAATTCCTGAACGCTAATAACATTTTGAGCTAATTTGGGGAGTTTTTTGAGGTGCGACAACGAGTTCGTGTTTTTCAAACGGTCAGTTATCAGGATATCGCTGAACTAGCGAGAAAAACTTGGTGACCTGTATTTGTAGGTATTTGCTAAAGCTACCCAAAGGTACCCTTTGATATCTTCCTTTTCCGATAGCGAAACCGACTAAAATATTGATCGGGTTTTAAATGGGCGTTTAGGGCCCGGAATGCATCCTAAATGGCTTCAAACAACGCTAGAGTGGGTCTCCGAGTAACCACTATTTTAGGCCCTTCCACAGTGCTGCTGGTATTATCGAGTGATGGAATCGGCCTCCACTGGGTATACATAAAGTTATGTATACATACATTTAAGAATACATAGTTCCATGTATTGACTTCCTTGGATCTCTTGGGAACAAACGAGATGAAGTCAGGCTTGTGAAGAGTGGCTTTTGGTCGGTTTGGTTGACTGACCTGTTTGCGGGGCTTTGTTTTGATGACTACGCCAAAGTTGGGTGTTTCGGTCTGTTATTCTTCACAACTTTCTACCCCTCCCCCTCGCCACTGGCTCAATGTGTTGTATCCATTCGCTCGCAGCAGCCAACTCAATTATACCCTCACTTTAATTCCGTTCGCCCCTTGAGCGTTGCGGGTGTAGAGTAACCCCTTACCACCCATATGCCGTTTTGTGGAGAGACCAACCAATTCAATAATGGAACTTTCCTTCATCTCTGTTGCTCACAATAAACATTCCAAGGATCCCTAAGTATGACATAGTTGTAAAACACATGTGTTCTCTCTGTGTTGGCGAGACTGTCTATTTGGAATTCGTAATAGATTGAGGATTTCGTAACAGTTATCCCCCTCTAGTTATGCCAGACAATCTTTTTGCGGATGCAGTTATCTACTTTATATTTTGAAACTCTCTTGATTCTCATCCACATTTTTATTCCGTTATTATCACTTAGGTAAAACATCTTGAACTATCTTCACTATCATCCTTCGTTAGAAGGAGGTACCTGGGTAGGTAATTTTCTGTTACGGTGCAGGTCTGCGATTACTATAACCAAGATTAACTTCTCAACCAAGTGACAACAAAACAAGCGGCATTGTTTACTATATCCATATCTAACATAAATTAATATAAAACCACGACATGAATAGAAGAACAAGTACGAAAGAAATGTGTGATAAATCGAGAGCTTTCCAACGAATGGAGAACGAATTTTGTGTGGTGAAAACTACAAAAGTTTCATTTCCCCAGCAACTTCTAGATTGTACGTGAAAATCACAAGAAAATTTCGTCACACTTCCGTGTAACGTTTTCGGGCAGTTGGCTTAAGGCTAAAGCATGTTCCATGCTAAAACAAAATAACCCGTCCGTCTGCCGTGCGCCGTCTGAAGTTTTCCTACGGAACTACTCGTATAATGTCGACATTTACGAAATTTGACTCAAAAACCGCTCATCGGCCGGGGTTGAGCCAGTAATATTGGCATCACGTTTGATCAACCCTAAAGGGTAGTATGTAAGGGCTAAAATATTTAAAAAATCGGTATCTCGAAAATCAAAATAACAGGGTATTTTGTTTGATTCAAAATGTTCAATGAATGGAATGAGACCATCCGGGTACACCTGTTCATTTTCCATAAAGTATAAAGGGATATAACGAGTTCAATTTTATACCCTGTATGTTGCGAGTATTTGTTAAAGAAATAATTTACCTTTGTGTGATAATTTGCAGCGTCTTTCAACATTATTTAAATTTCATGGATGCTTAGGTAACTTTTGGGTGGTGAAGAGATTTTCAAATTCTGCCATTTCTAAATTCTTTCAAAATTTAACTATATTATTTTCATTGGTTGCTTACCATTATGATGATTTAACTCCATAGCTATGGTGCATTGAAGCTGATTTTAAAGTAGTGGTTCTTTCCGGCGTATAGGCAAATATCATTGAAACATTCATAATTTATGTCACTCTGACGAGCACGCAAAGGTTCATTTCCGTATCGTGAACATTTGTTACCAATTCGGGAGACCCTAGTTTTTTTAGAGTTCCATAATACAGTTGAAGCGGAGTTCCACATCTCCGTTAGGGAAATTGAGATGAAAAAACTATCTCGCAATGATTTGCTATTTCGTTCCGGGTAAGTTACTGATCTATGGCTGTGATGTTGGAGATTTTCCGAAGCCTAAATCACGCAAAACACTCCTTATTGATTCGGTAGATATGTGGGATAGTTCATTTTTATACTCTCAACTTTTTCACCATCAAAAATAAAAATTATGGGTTCAAAGTCATGTGGGATCCTTGTGTACTGCCAACCAGGCAATCGCGCGAATTTCAATGTAATGAATCTCAATAGCCTAAGAATTGTTGGAGACGGATTTTCGAAAATGCCAGTCATTAAACATCATACATTTGGGTTGATTGGACGAACTTGATGCCCAAATTTTTAGAAGGGATATTTTCTGTCGGAATTCGTTTCTAGGACCGATAATTTGGTGAAATTCGATCGAATTTTGAAAGGTAATTAAACCTCTTTAAAAGAAAAAGAAACACTACATAAAAAATTACTAATGACCGTAACTCCCAAGGAAAAAATACTATGCGAAACACAGTTTTCGGCATTTTTGCTATCTAGAGCAATGCCTCGACTCCATTAAATCAAACTAACTGAATATTTGTTGCTACGATTGAGAAGAAGATGTTGGTTTCCGTCTAGGATCTTAAATAGTGGAACCAAGAACCTAGAGAATGTGATTTTCACATTTTAATCACATTCTAGATGCGTGATGTTTTCTCCCTTTTTCTTTCAATTCAAATATTAACCGAACGTTGAATCGACTGGAACGCTGTACATCCAACCATTCGCTTCAATAATAAAATTATTAGTGACCAATGCACACGTCAGAACGAACGTTAGCTTGAGTTTGTATGAAATTTCGTTGATCACAAACTTTAGATTTTGTTGTTGCTTGTTATATTTGTCTTCGACGTCGCTATACTGAAAACAGTTGGTTTACCATATATATATTATTATAACGACTCATTCAATCTCGGCATCAATATTCCAACTTAGGTTGTCTCTTTATTCTAGGTTTTGTAAATTTTGAAGTTTACTCTTCCCAGTTGTTTATAAAACTCAGTTTTGAATCTACTTGTGACTGATTGGGCTTTTTTATGTCTTGTCTGGTCGGTTTCGTGATACAATAGACATTCGTATTTAAGGCGGCTTAATTCTAACGATATTGAAATACTTTGCTATTTGAACTTGCAACGATTTTACTTTGAAAGGGAACCAGACCTTCAAACCGCAATATACTCGCAGCTAAGTATATTAAGTATTAATCGTTATTAAGTAATAAATTTCTATGGCTGACTTGGCTCAAACCCCACTCCGACCTGAAAGATCGTGGATATGGACCAGACTTTATCGTGGTGACACCATCAAGGAGTTTCATTATTGATGATTCAGTAATCTCTAGTTCGGAAAGAAGATCACTTGCGGATATCAGTGCTGCCAAAATTAGGCAATACAAAGTTGACGCTCATCTCCATATACTGATGCGCGGCTAGCCAATACACTACCTCACCAGATTGAGGTAATTGGTGCAACTATTACTTGGCGTGTTGTATGTTACAAGTGATCAGTAACAGAATTGACAGAGGCAAGCTTGCATAACATGATACTGGAATGGATGACCACCAGAGTTCTAATCGGAGGAGCATTCATATTAACAGCATTCAGAGTAATTCGCCCCGGCATACAGTGACGGCTGTCTGACTTGGTGTCGTGGGACCTGGAGCTGAACTCACAGCAATACAGTGGGGAGGAGAAGCGCCTACTGGCATGGGCAGAAGAGTAATTTTAGAAGGACTACTTAAATCTGTTCCCATTCCTGGTGTCCGGCTTCTGATCTTGGACCTGCGTTACTGTGCTTTTGGATGGACTCACCAGCATCGCCTTCAAAGTTGCTGGATATTTAGTTATTGTTATGGTGTTATTTGAAGTATCGCAAAACCATATTTTCAATGCATGTACTCATAATCCAGTTGAACATGTCATCGCAAAAAGTTGAACAAAAATCTCCAAAATCAAAATGTCTACTTGTTTTTTGTGGGGTTTAACTCCTTCATAGTCCACCACATATGTCATTGTCGTCGACGCAAACGTCAGTTTCTTATACCAACGATTTCTCACGAGCTATCAGTCTGATTTTGTTCAAACTGTACGTCCTTGTTACAATAAGTGAGGAAGTAATACAGCCCACCCAGCTCGGCAAACGTTTTCCTACTTGGTCAGGTGTAGTGCCCAAACATTTCGCGAGATTTCAGTGGAGTTTAAGAACTAATGATCGCATACCACATGATTTTGTGTGTTGGAAAAGTGAAGCTGCCAATGTGTACAACCTTTATTTCAAACATTTCGACTACTATTGGGCACCTTCATACTGTAAGTGGCACAATTTCGAATCTCCAAAACAATATTCCCTTTTAAATTCACAAGTTTGCTCTCATTTGCCTTTTCTCAGGCCTCTTGTTTGTCAATACACCCAATACTTCCTATCGAGTCATCAAAACACATTCTTCACTTATTTGGAGTCAATAAAAATGAGATAAATTGTCGATTTGCCGTCATGCATAGAAATAATTATTATCAAGCCATTTTGGGCAATGAATATGGATTATTGAATTGTCAATGGGAAAACCATGAACAAAATGTTCCCAAGCCGGTGTAAATCTTCTTATTCTTGCTTCTGTTTCTTTTGAACTGACCTTTCACGTTGTTGTTTAGACCTTCAAGTATTCACATAAGCATGGAGCAATCCTTGAGAAAAAATATAAATAAATTGAAAGAAGAGTATATCTCCAAAACATTGGTCGATGACTCAACATTTTTATTCTGGTTCTGCCGATTCTTTTTCTGCTCAAGTCCTTCTGTGGAATCGCCAATACTACTTACTAACTAAGCTGATGTTTTAGACTTCTTTCGGCATGCCCAATTAGAACTAGTCTCCTTTGTGAACAGCCGAACTATTTCCATGAGCATGGGACGGACAGTTACGGGGCTTCACTGATTATAATCAACCGAACCGCGCAGTTTTCTATTAGTTTGATAGAGGAACACAGGCCTTAAATCTTGAAAAAGAAAAAGCGCGAGACTCGCTATGTGGAGGTAAGGATTATCTTTTAGGTTTGAGGAATAAGCACTTACGATTTGAGAGAGTGAGGTTGGGTTTCCTCCGTTAAACCTCCGTCTATTACGGTTTCTTAACTATGTCCTGGGGCCTTTTAAGGTATTACCGTCATTATTACACTCGGCCTACATTTTCATTTTCCCCAAGCTCGTTACTGGAAAGAACTGCGCAACATAAAAAAAGGGTGAGAAAGCTGGTTGCCGGATTATGGTTCGCAGCTATGAGAGATAATTCATCATTAGGTTCCTCTCTCACGATCCTTTTACTTTTCACTTTGCAGGTCCCTCCCGTTTTCTTCTAGAAATTCGTTGGATAGGGTTGTCCCTCCGTAGGCATCACCCATTCTTCTCGTAATAGGTGCCTATCGTATCCGGGGTAGAGAGTCATAAATCTTAAAACTTCCCTTGAAGTTCTCTTCATAACCCCAATTCAATACGACTGTTCGTGGCAGTTCCAATAGCCTAGTTTCCTCAAGAACAATTAATGGGCATGATGTTAAATTTTGAAGACGATGTGTTAGACAATTTGTCGCACCCGCGTTTCATTTTCGTATCACCGGAAGGATTAAGTAACTTCTTCTAAATTTTCCCCGTACTGAAAACGATATATACATATATATTTACGACTTGGAAATTTTGGTTTTCTTGGTATTTTGTTTGAGACGAGTAACGAGAGTTGAGACTTCTGGAACAACAAAAATACTTTCACAATTCTGATTCGGAGTTTCATCGATTCCTATCAAGCCCTATGAAAAATTAAACTCCTGGATTTAAATTGAGACTTGAGGTAACTCAATGTGGTGAAAATGTTTTTAGATATTTTTAACGGTAGACCCTTTTTATTGACTCCTACGATTATGATTGTCGTTATTGCGATGTACGATTATGACCACAATAATTTATTTATTATTTATATACGGTTATACGATTATGATTACGATTGTTGAAATGTCGTTTTTATACCTACGTTAACTTCAAATCCTTATTATTGACTACTACGATTATGATTGAAATCTAAGAAGTTATTCTTTAGATGAGTTCGAAATCGGAAACCACTATTCCAAACTCTGAGGGGCTCTGGAGTGCTGATTCATTTTTTTACTGCTGTTTTCCGGGTTTTCCGCTGAAAAACTTTCAATTAAAAACGTTCGATTTGTATTAATTAAATAAACAAAAGTGTAGAGCATTACCGTATTTTTTGATACCTACCTACTATGATGTAGATTGATATGACTGAGTTATGAAATGGTGCACTTTTGAATATTTTGATTCGACAATTAGTATTAAGAGCAGCTACGTTGGTATTTGTTTTAGAAATTAATGCATGGCGCTATAGGGATGTTTCGGTAGGGCTCGATTTAATTATAATGACAACTTGGCCCATCGTCGTCGGTGTAGTGATGTGTATTATTTTGCCTCAGAGCTTTGAAGTTTATAATTAAGTAAATAGTTATTTAATGGATTTTCTGGTCATTTCCACATATGTATGAAACACGTTTGATATATTATTATTCAATTACACTGATCGTTGTTCAGTTTATTTATTCAAGTTAATTTTTCTTCTTTTTCATATTCCACTTATTATATTTTTCTTCATCATGAGAGAACCATCCGGATAATTGTAGTTAGAAGTCATGCTGCTTACGTATTACTTGTTGCATGTCTTAATTTATTCCCTCATATTATGCGTTACATAACTATATCCTATAAACGTTCCATCACTTTTCCTTAATCCGTAAACACTAGTAATATCATTTTAAAATTGCTCCTCATGGAACTCTTAGCGCCAACTGATCAATGGTAATGTCTAAAAGCAATACCTCTGGATTCTAATTAATCATGTTATGTATGGCAGCTTGGAATTGACGACGCAAGCCCACTCAAGTAGCAGCTCGGAGAACTTGATAGTTTAGTGGGGAGAGAGACTTTCTCTGAAACACAAATGCCAGAAATTTGATAATTACATGTTTGGTATGGCATATTCTTCCGATCTCGCTCAAATCCGGGAGATTGAAAATTGTCGATTTTATTAATACTTCACAAAACTGTCGATTTTATTAATACTTCACAAGAGTTTCATCATGTTATTCGTATCATTGGTGACTGCAGCGCATGAGCGAACCTCAAATCCTTTTAACAAGCACAAAATCTATAGTTTCCATCCGAATTCGTTGAAATTTTTTTAGATTGAACGGTTCTGACTGTAGATGGTCCCCAATGAGTTCTACCGCTTCCTAATCACTGGTAGTTTTCGCACATGCGCATACTTAACGGCTATCGAGCGTCATTTTCTAATTTGCCTCATTGAAGATTTTCTCAAACTCTTCCGCCATGGAATCTTTAAATAAATGATAAATAATCTTTAAAACATTTTAATGTTCTATATGTTCATGTTATGGAAACTAGGAACCACACCCAACTTGGCAGACGTTTTTTCCTTAATTTCTGTTGGTTTAAAATACACTTAGACGCTTCTGAAAACATCCGTAGATACACCTTATGTTCCGTACCCATAATTTAACGGATGAAATAAATTTCAATAGAATTATTCCGTACAATTTATATCAAGTCTAGTTGTTTTAGGAGTCCATCATTTTATCATTTTAATACATTAAACGTCATCCATGTTAAATTCTATGTCATTTTTCGGAAAAGCTTTGCGAAGTTACATTCACCACTGTACAGCTTGTTATCTATTAACAGTTACTGTTAGGAGGTTGGTTGGACCTTCGTAGATCGATAAGGTTAATAGTGGTTGACCTCTACTTGACCCACCATGACATCGACGGTAGGTTTTTCTTCACAAAAGAGTTTAATTAGTTATCGGTGCTTCCTTCACCTGCCAACTTCACCGCCCCGTATACAATCCCATACAACTCCCTGCGAATTCACTGCACAACAATAGTGACCTCTCTTTTGATCCTTATATTTTCAGTGATCAACCAGTCTGTGTATTCCAAAATCATTCCTAATTCCGTTGAACTTCAAGCTCTAAATCTTTTGGTTTGGTTTCACCTCTAATGGCAAATGTGACTGGTGAAGTTCAAGGTAAAGACCTCAATAGAATGTATTACGGTGTTTTAATCAAAGGAGGCAAATGCAAGTTGCTAACAGTTGTTTCAGTTCGGTATGAAATACATTCTCTCTTGCTTATTAAAAATATTTAAATGTGGGAATATAATCATTAAAACCCCTTCTATTAAAAACTGACAACTGACTGTTGAAAGGAAACGGTTAGTTCTGCAAGTAGTAACGATGCCGCCGTTCCCCGCCCTCATTTTTTTTTCTTTAAATAGCATTATACCGTAACTGTTTATACTGTGTTATCAGTTTCTCTTAACAGATAATACCCCATAACCATCGCATTTGTCATTACCTGTTAATGTTAAAAATGTTATTTTCTTCGATAAATAAGTACAAGTTCTAAATTTTCGCTTTAAAAAAAAATCGGGAATTTTTTTAAGATCTTGCAAAAACTTTCTACCGGACGCACTCAGGCAGTACC
The DNA here is from genome assembly GCA_030762985.1 of Adelphocoris suturalis. Lineage (NCBI taxonomy): Eukaryota > Metazoa > Arthropoda > Insecta > Hemiptera > Miridae > Adelphocoris > Adelphocoris suturalis. The sequence continues at coordinate 93,628,184 of CM061042.1, forward strand.
TACATGAAAATCTTGGATGTAAGACGAATTATTTATCTTATTATATTTTACTGGTTGGGTACCAAGGTACTGTGAACATCAATGATTACCTATACGCGACAGGAAATACTTACATTGTCCGTAGCCAAGCTTATCACAAAAACATTCCAACTTTGTTCCCTAACGGACCTCAAAGCAAAGATAGAGATTACGTAGATGTATAGATTTCGGTACCGTGGGGTTCTATCATCTTGGGTATGCTGATTTTTTAAATAGATCATTGGCAGAAATGCTTATTCAGTGATATTTGTTAAGGTATTATGGACTTGATTGGGGTTGTTTGTTAATGTATCTGATTATGTTGCGTTGTTATGTTGGTGTATGTATCTGATCATCGTTGCGTATCGAATCACATTCAACGCCTTCCTCCCGATTGCAATGGGATGCAACGGTGACAAGATCGGCGAAATAGAAGAAGAAACACCGTGGCGCGTTCAGAGCGTTCTCACTACACTCGACCCCATTGCGTATCATTCCATTGATGTTACGGGAGAACCCGTTGTTTATGAATGAAAAGATTCAGGGCGTTACATACTTTTTGATAAGTATGCAACGGTAATAAGATATGGGCATTTGATGCAAGCATGTATATACAAAGTGATCACAAAGCAACGGTAAAATTATCCTTTTTGTATATGTCGTTGTCACGTGTCGTTTTTATGACGTTGTTATGTGAGTTAATCGGATATATGTGTTCAAGTAACAAGTCGAAGTAACAAACAAATTTACTTCTTCCGAAAATAAACCTATCACTCAACAATATTTACAACATGTGTAATTCACACAGTTTATGCTCTTGCTCGTTATTTGCCTCTTAATCATATCTCGTCGTATATAATGGAACATTGTAGAATTTATTTGAGTTGCAACTCGGTTTAGCTGGTCTGATTTGAAGAGTAAGAGTTTTACTATCACTCAACATTATTTACACTCAACATGTGTAGTTCACACATTTTATTCTCTTGATCCTTGTTTGCCGCTTATTTATGTCTTGCCTTGTATATTGGAACAAAGTAGAATTGATTTCAGTGTCAACTCAGCTCTGCTGATCTGATTATAAGAGTAATGGTTTGATCACTAATTCCTTTTTTGACTCGCTCCAGGGGTGATAGCAAAATTATGAGTTGATAATCTGTGAATGTAATGAAGCTGCATTGAATGGGTATGCTGAACCAAGGCAATGAAACGTCGTCAGTACTTGGAAGGTCGGAAATGTTCGGAGCGTTGGTGATTTATTACATTTGCCAAGCTCGCCGTTGTTTCACTTTGATAATTCACCGGTGTATCCGCCCGAGTTCTATTCACACTGCTTATACCTTTTACGCATGCATGTGAATGTAAAACAGATTCGGTGGCGTTGAGGTTTGAATTGGAGGGAGCTGCTTTGAAAAGCGATATTTTCGCTTATTGTCTCTTTGTCATTCCACCATTCATTAATGACGAATATGAATGTCACTGAAGTTTGATCAATGAGTCCAACCGTAGCTGATCTTACGATAGCAGTTTTCTTTCTGTGAATTTTTTAAATCGCTTCCAACAATAAATCTTTGCAATTAACCAAGAGGTTCAATGTTCAGTCCTACAAATCGCATTACATCTTTGTGACGAATTATTCATCTCCGTAAATCAGGTTGAAACTGAAATAAGCCATCTGGAGAAATTTTCGTTAGACTTGAATGTGGATTCTTGTAGTACATTCCCTCCTCCCAATTTTTAACATGACCGAGTAGATCTTGGGTTTACTAATTTCCAACGAAGCCGACATCCTGCTAGACCAAGATAATTAGTTGATTGATTGACAAAGATTGTACGAATTGATTGTAATTAGTAAAATAATAATGATGACAAAATAATAATAATAATGAATAATAAATAAAAAACGCTGCAAATTATTACACAAAGGTTTATTATTTATGTATTAGACAGCCCTTCTACGTAGATCTCTGGTCCATAATTATTAAACGCCGCTTATAGTATATTTAGTATCGGAACTCGGAGCTTCGGGCCTCACAAATGGGTTCGTTCCATTACAGCAGCGGAATCTCACAATTTTACGCTTTTTAATATAGTTGATAAACAAAACAATTTATTACCAAGTCATCTTTCCAACACATAAAAGTGTTACCTATACTGTATATTGATATCATCTAATTGGTCAAATTTTAAAAAAATGTGCTGACAAAATCACTGAAATTGGCTAAGAATTGTTAAATTGATATTTTTAGCAGAAGATTGCTCAAGTAAAGTTTATCAACTATGAAATAGAACATTCAAAAATTTATGTACGAAATTATGCTAAAAACTTAAACTTCATTAAATTTTGTTTTAAAAAATCTATAAAATTGCAAAAAATAGCCTAAAATCCAAAATCTCTTTTTGAATAGAAGAGTATCATTTAGAATACTTTTTTTTCCATAAAATTAATAGCTAACATTTTCTTTTCACTCATAAATCTCCAATTTCTATACAACTTGAAATATACCAAAAAAAGACACTTTTTCACCTATTTTTGGCTCATAGCACCCATGAGAGTGGAGCGATCGAGCTGGCGAGAAGTTAGGACCAACTAGACCCCAAGTGGAGTCTATGTGCGAAAGAACAGATTTTTTAAGTCAATTCTAAGGCCTTTTATGGCCCGGACGGTGGACGGCGAACGGCGGACGGCGGACGGACATTTCAAATTTGGATTCTACGCACCTTGAAACGTAAAGTGACAAAGTTTGAGGGGGGGTTATAAATATTGGCTGACTCGGGAGCGAAATGAATGAATTTCGTTAGTATCAATAGGTATACCGAATAAAAACTCGGGGACATTGCGATGTTTGCTAAGTCGCGTTTTCGTGTGATTAATCACACTTCTTGGTTTTGATTTACGGCTTCTGAATGTTTTGATATTCCCTCGGTATACTATATTTGAAGAGTTTCAGTGGTAGAAAGGTGAGCTGGAGGGAGTCGTACTCAAACCGGGGTCCGTATGAATATCAAAGGTGATTGGTTTCGAAGAATCAAGGTAGGTGCTAACTCCGAACAAACTATCACCCACGTCCTGGGCTAATGGAGAAAGTTTCAATAACACCTGACCGGCCCACTGACAGGTCGCCGTCAGTGAGGGTCGAAGCATCCGAGGGTAAGGTCGAAACACGTGGATTAACAAGGAAACTCGGATATCACGGTAGCTGAAGAGAACTTCTCTCCTAACAGAGCCAATGAAAAACTTTGCGACTCGGGAGATCGTGAGCGATGATGGACATGTTCCATAATTCACTTCAACCTATCACTCCCTGATCACGAGATTTTCAATAAGGCGTTGTATCGGATCAACTTTTTTGAGCGATGTTCCTGTATTATGTATCAGGCTAACAATAGAATAAAAACTCCATTGTGCTTTACTCATCAACTAGTAGTCCCTATCATACACTTTCAATTGACAAAAAGTAACAAATAATACATATAAATAATAATACCTGTATAGTGAAAGTTTCTGTCTCACCTTGTTTCTCTTGGTCGTTTCATGTTATTCCCTCCGATATATCGTACACGGTGTTATTATCTATCTGCTTTTTTTCCAAAATAATTACGAAATATGTTTTGGTTAGATCTTAGGAATTCATAACATTTTGCGAGTAGGTTCTTTCTAATTTGAGTGTAATCCCAATACCTCATGCCGTGTGCTATTACTGTATAACGGTGAGGTTCACGCCTATTCGATATCGCAGACTTTATATTTTTATTTTATATCGCAGAATAATGTCAAGTATTTTGTATTTTATAAATGAAAGCTTATGACGAGGAGGTTTCAGATATGGCGCCTTCGGACCCAATAACCCTGGGGGGGGGGGGGGGGGGGGTTCCGTAAAATATGGCGCTGGTGATAAATGAATAAAACAACTTGACATAGTAGTGATAAGATATATCGCAAAATCTGAGTCATTCTTATATGCGGGTTTTACGGGTTAATGACAAACGCGTGAGCTAAAACACATTCTGTATTTCAATAATTTTATTCGACGTGGGTATGTAAATAGAGAAAACCGGATTTTTATTATTTTAATTTATTTTTAATTTTTATTTATGTATTTTTATAATTGTATGCAAATGTTTTTGCTGTTGAATACAACTCATTTTTGCTTCTCGATTCAGTATTGATTGTATTTATCTTCTTTGTTTCAGTGACCAAGTTTATTCGTATCGGCATCGCAGATAAGAACGATAATCCCCCCTATTTCGATAAAGCTCTGTATGAAGCGGAGGTTGATGAAAATGAAGACATTCAACACACCGTGCTCACGGTTACCGCCAAGGATCACGATGAATGTGAGTATATTTACGTTCTAGTTTCGAATGCTATTATAGTTCGTCGTTCATATTCTATTTTTATAAATACGCGCGCTCTTCCAAGTGATGCACAGTTGGTCTACATGCCCGTAGCATTCAGCATCGGAGTTCAGCTACTCGGATCGGTAGCACACAAAAACGTTTACCACCAAAAACATCGTTTGACTGTTGCGGACATTTAGAAAAGAAGTAGCCAAATACGTAAATCCAACCGATCTTAACTGATGTATTTGTCATAACACAAAATTGAATTTTCGAAAGTTTTCTTTTTCGAGCTCTATTTTGCAACATTCTAGTAAACGTTTCCCACGTTTTTAAATGATTCTTTATGTATATATGTAGGTTTACATACACTTATTACAAAATAAAGGTTGAATCCATACAGCTCTTCTTCATCACAAAATGTTAATTTTGTAGCACCACATTTTTTTAAAATTTAGCACTTTGACCTTGTGCTCAAAACTCGATGTCGAAAAAAGTCATCCTTCACAACGATATATTACCAACACGTACAAAAACATCAGAATCCAGGAATATATGTCAATTACAAAAATTTTAGAAAATTCCATTTTCAACTCTTGAGAAATTCGGTGAAAGCCATCTCTCTACCTGTGAAACTTAAGACAGAGTGACGTTTCTTCGTTTGGCCACTGGGGCCTTCCGTACTACCCGGACAGCCTTCCTTCAGGTGCTTGGGCTTAGTCACCCACCTAAAATTCGGCGAAATCTGCTAGCATTCCGCAATACAGAGCGATTGCGCTATTTCCCTGGGCACCCCCTGCATGTAGTGGTCACCCCACCCTCCCTGGATGAGACATATTCCAGGCTCCAAACACGAACTCGCTGATTTGGAATTCGTGTTCAGGAGCTCACTAGGTGAGATAGCATAGAGAGATACCCTCTGGTTCCATATGACGTGCCCCCTGCTCCACCCTGGACCTTGTCTGGGATGCGTGTTGACCTTCGCATGAGGGACGGGGTCAAGGGCAGTACAGTCTCACACATCCTCAGATGCCGCTACACTGAGGCCATCCAGTGATATGCTGGACACACTCTTCTATTCACTGATTGCTCAAAGACACTGATGGTGTTGGCCTTACTCTATGGACTTCCAAGTAACTAGACGCCTACCATCAGTTGCGTCTGTGTTCACAGCAGAGCAGTGGGCAGTGACACTGGCTGTTCCACACATCCAATTATTATGGGTCGGGAATTATGCGATTTGTAGTTATTCGCTAAGTACCATCGATGCGATTAGGGACTCATATAATGATCATCCCCTAATACAAAGCCTACAAGTATCGCTACACCAAGCCTCGACATTGGACTCAACCATAACTTTTATGTGGGTACCGAGCCATGTGGGTATGCATGGCAATGAGCGTGCGGATTCCCTTACAAGGAAAGTCATCGGTGATAACTCCATTGATATGTTGCCTATACGCATTGAGGATCAAATCTTCTATATGCAACATAAAGCCAATTCCATCTGGCATGAGCAATGGCAGGGTGAGATCGCTGGTCTGCATGGTGTCCTTCAGGACTTGAGCCCGGTGGGCCCTTGCGTAACCCTACTTCCAAGCAGAGATCGAATAGTGGTCAAGCGGGTTGCCACTGGCCATACCCGTCTTTCTCACAGACACCTACTTAGTACAGAAACTCGAGATGTTGTGTGTGGGAGGTGTGGGGGAGGACCTGTCCATCCGCCACTTTCTGAAGGACTGCCCAGCCCTTGTGGACCTCCGAGTCCTGCATCAGCCCCCTCAGTGGCATGACGTTCCATCCGGACCAGACAAGTTCCGATCCCTGTTGTTGTACCTGAGAGCCACTGAGCTCTACTACGAACTGTGACATCTGATCTGTGATATATTTATATAAATCTAGTCGTCGTTTTATTTCACTTTGCTGATTTTATATACTAGTAGCACGTATATAGTTATTAGCCTATTTTACATCTAGTCTTAGTTGTATTATTTTATTTTGGGTTTTTTTTAATCCTCTTTGGGGGCTGAACAGTGGTCATCACTTTACCCCTCATTTTTTTCCCTCCGAGTTGCCAGTAGAGTCCATGATGGCGCTCCTTTTTAGTCAAGGATGGCAACATGGCTCCCCTTAGAATCGTGCCACTTCCAGTGTCCCTTTAGACACCTTGTTCAATGCCGCTATTGACCCTTCTGGTTGAGGGCCTGGGGTGAGGGCCTTAATAAATAAAATGAAAATGAATAATTTCGGAAGTAATAAAAATAAATAAATATCTAATCAGATTTAAAAAAAGAGTAATGTCATCTATTATATATTTCAGTCGCATACAGCTGCAGACGAAGCCCCTCTTACGACTTGAAGTATTTTGACCAACCCCTGACCATGCAAAAACCTAATAAAATCTTCTGATTTCAGGCTCTAAAAGCTGAGGTCTTTACTACTATTTGTTTGAATACGATCAGTTACACGGTAGAATTCCACTAATTCAAATTCCACCAAACCACTCCCAGAATTTAATGATTTGTTTCCATAAAAGTCTTCCCTCTAAAGGTGAAACATGGTCGGAGTGCGGTCTCTTTGGTTAAGCTCTTTGAAATTGGTTCTCCGCTGCTTGTTTGCCCTGTAGCCAAACAACCCGAATCTGACTTCTGATTTGATTCCACTTGTTCCAATTCGCGTTATGATAATATGATTTTCGTAGCGTTCTTGCGTAGGCACATACGTCTATTGCCCTTCATTACGCTACTACGAACTGCGAGAACCATGCGCCATTGTTCTTTACGAACTGATTCGGGCACACTTCATTTCCAATTTATTACTTATTGATCTAACGATCAACACGAATTTTTATTGCTTCTATCTTCGATTTACCTTATCTATTACAATCATTATTTCATACTACTATAAACCGGATGGAAAGGATATGCTCTGTTCAAATTCATTTTACTGGGGAAAATAGAGTAATCAAATTCACTTTAATGGCATTATGGTACTATGCGTTTGATCGAAAAGAAAACAAGAACATTTAGGTAAGTCTATTTTTTTCCTGTTTCCCATCTACCTAAAAACGTTCTGAAGCCTTGGAAAAGCTTGGAATATTTATTCATTCGAGCCATCCCGCGCAATTCCGCCATCTCCTATAAAATGTCAGAAAAAAAGTAAACTGCTGACATTAAAGGCTTGTTGAAGGACTTGCGGACTCACAGAAATACGACATGAATCAAAAGTTGTCCAGAATACTCCAAAACGTAGAATGGATTTTTTAAATTGAATTAATTTATTTTATTTTATTATTTTCTTTTGATAAATACCTCTGGACTATAATTACCTACTAGGTAGAACCCGGAAGCCGTAAATCATTAGGTAGCATGTAATGCAATATCATTGAACTTCCTGGAATTAACTTTTCGGTGCTAATGTGTTGGAGAAACTAGTTTTTTCTTCCGGCTTTTCCGAGAATCGAATACCTCGGGGTTTCCAAAAGTGTGGACCGCAGGGACCCTACAGAAAAAATAATTAATGAAACCACCTTTTTTTTTTTTTTTTAATGAGCAGCAATTCGTGGAAAGCAGTTGTATTTTCGTTTGAAGAACATTAATTTTTACGTCAGTTCAGTAGACAACGGATCTTTGTACGGATCTCGTACTTCTTGATAGTCTTTTATTTTAATGGGATGCCGAGTCTTCATTGTGTTCTCATAAATTTCCCCTAATTCTCAAAAGTTGTAGCATTATGCCTCTGCCTCTATTACTGATAACTGATCCATCAAGGATAATAAAAAATTTTCAACTGTTAAATAAGACTTTTTTTTTTTTTTTTTTCAAGACATTATTCAATGTTGAACTTTTCTGGAGAACTAGCCGTTCCGGCTGGCTACGCTCGCCTCCACGTCCAGCCGGGGGGCAAGCCCCCGGACCCCCCATTGAATTGCTCGCTTCGCTCGTAAAGCGTGGCATGTAGAGAATGTTGCTCGCTTCGCTCGCAAAGTGTGGCATGTAGGGAATGTTGCTCGCTTTGCTTGCAAACGGTAGATCCCTAAGGGTAGGTTTAACGTGTGTAGGGGATGTTGCTCGCTTCGCTCGCTTGAGGAATTTATACTGCCCACCCAACTTGGCAGACGTTTTTTTCAGTTGGGATTCTTACAAACAAATTAAATCTTATAAAACTACGTGGAACCACGAAAAGTTTATTCGGGGATGTTGCTCGCTTCGCTCGCAAGGTATACCTGTATATGTGTAGGGGGAAACCCGTATTTATTCTGTTTAAATGGCTCTCGCTTCGTTCGCAAGGTTCCTATGTGTACCTGCTCGCCTCGCAACATTGTGAAACACCTGTGTCATCGAACCCCTTGACGTCTTCGTAGAGCCTTCTCGCGTCCGAGGCACAATTAATTTCTCATATTAATCGCTTCGCCTCGCTTCCGCTCGCAATTTGACTTACTTCCCGTCACTTTTTTCGATATCCGATTTCGGATTCAGATTCGGCGGGATCAAAGCTGTATTTCGCCTGCGAAAACCCTTCCGAAAAACGTACCTTTACGGGGTATATTTTAATGGGAAAAAACGTAGTTTTTCGTCGGACTTTTCGAGAAAACGGGTCCGTACTCTCGCATTTTTTTGACGCATTTCCCGATACTTTTTCCGCGATCCGATCGCGCCGTCGTCTTCCTCGTTCAAAGACCTACGAAACCGGTATTTTTCCGGAATTTTCGACGGCCGTTCAGAGGGGTAGAGGAAGCGGGGAAGTCCAAAAAGTGCACATTAATTCTTACTTCGCAAACAGACAGACGGAGTTTCATTCTTATAAATAGTAAAGATAGAGATAGAGATGTATGCTGATCAGCTTGTTATTTATATGGATTAAGCAATTTTTCCATTGGCTACGACCAGTTGAAATTTATGAGATGGGTATACAGCCAAGTTATGTCGAATCACCTGACAGTCGGATTTACTGACTCAGCAAAGTACGAGTACAACGAAAGCTTGCTACGAATGTTGCTTTCATTTTCAATATGTTCCTCTAGACTCACTTAGAATTGTGGATAGCCGAATGAGTTGGTTGCCAAATTTTAGTGAGCCAACAAATACCCAAGCACAGCGAGAATGCAGAAAAATGTAACGTCGCACAGTGGTTCCAAATGACCAAAAAACGAAAAAATGGGTTGCCATATTGACTTGGGAAAGGTTCTAGTCAATTCAGAAAGAAAAAAATACATTGAAAAAGACTGGAAAAAAAGTATTTGAAAATCCCCAGGTACGAACGTAGGAGCAGCTCAGTGCACTTTTCTAGGCTTTTCCTCAGAGGAAACTATAATTGAAAGTCTAAAATATTTACCAACTCGCTGCACAGCGCTGCAAGCTCTTTCCCAAAGCTCCTCAATTGTTCGATTTTTCCTTGTTTTTAAGAGTACGGAGACCCTTAGTTACAAATTTGTATAATTTTTGTTTTACCTATAAACAAGTACCCTTTGATATCCCAAATGGTTCAGATTAATGCAGTTTCATACATTCATCAAGATATTGTAAGATGTGACAGAGTTCCCGTCAGAATCCCAGAGAAAGCGCTGCCGTCGCTCCGTTTGAAAACAACGGGCGTCGCACGCCTCACCTCGTGTTCTTGAAAGGCTGAGTTTGGCGTTGGATGGGTGATCGAAGACCTGGAAAACCAATCTTCCTGAACATAGCTCATTACGTGCCCATAGTAAGGGGATCCTTTTTGGGTCTGTCACACTCTCCTCGGTGGAGCGAGCGTGGTTAGGATTATGGACGGCTAACGCCTAGTAATCCAATCCACTATTTTTGGGGCATTAATGTTTCAGAAGAAACATGGCCCGGGGTTCCAGAAGGAATTCCCATTATCACCCTTTGGTATATAAATAATTTCATTGGTCTTTGACTTATAGTTTCACTTTTATTCCCCGCTAATATTTTCAATTTCATACCTATGGTATACCTGGCCTTTGCCATTTTTATTATTTTTTATACCCGGGCATGGTTCCCAATTATTCAAGGGCATTGTTCCCAATTTCCAGGGCTTAGTTCCCAATCTAAGTCCCCAATGTGGGCATATTAATTTATATCTTTTTTATTTTCCTTAAGGTATAAGTCTCCACAGTTGAGCCACCGTTTATTCCCGATTGTTCCAATCGTTGATTGAGGGTTAATTACCTAATGAATACTTCATATGAAGATTCATTGACAATCCATCCTGTTTTAATTTCTCTTTTCCCATCCTCAATCGCCAATGCAGCTATTTATTAATGAGCATCAGTTCTCAGCCAGTAAACTATTCCACCTGGTTAACATACTTGCTCTTCAATCAAGTATGTCTTTAAGGGGAGGAGTGTGACAGAATCCCGTCAGAATCAGAGAGAAAGCGCTGCCGTCGCTCCGTTGGAAAACAACGGACGTCGTACGCCTCTTCTCGTGTTCTTGAAAGGCTGAGTTTGGCGTTCGATGGGTGATCCAAGAACTGGAAAACCAATCTACTCCGAACATAGCTAATTGATGCTATTAGTAGGAGTGGTATCTCTCTGACGGGATACTGTCATCCTCCTCTACCTCTTTTTCAAGGATTTAGGGCCCCATTGCACCTCTCGGGGCTACCTAAATCCTTGATAAAGAAAATTACTTGATGTTGCCAGTGTGCCATGTACCTATGCCTAAACACGGTTTACATAACCGCTGTGTATTCCATCACCGAGAAGTAGTGTGCATCTGATGTAAAAGCGCTTTGACCACCTGATATTAATTACTTGAAACGTCAGCAGCTGCTTTTAAACCCAAAAATACGTGCTCACCTGAACTGGGCAACATCGGCAACTGAACCACCTGAACTGGGCACTTGCCAAATCTTAGGTATAGGCAGGGTCTGTTCCAGGTCACAGTCACACTGGTTCGATCGATGGTCATTACAGTCTGACCTATTTGTACAACTACCTATACTCTGTCCATGCTTTCGAGGCAGTTCGACTATCTGAGGCAACCCTTACTCCGGCAATGCTGTACTTTTCTTCTAACCCCCTCAGTTAACTTCTAGGGTACTGTGTTTTTCTACTAACTTTGTTGGATTCCGGAATTGGTCACTATTTCAATAAAAATCAGATCCAGAGGATAATTTTGAATAGAACAAGTATAAACACAACATTACATAAACAACTAACTCACTGATTTTTTCCTAGTTATTGTGGGGAAAGATCCGGCTGCATGTTAAAAACATTTAAACACTGCCGAATTTTGTGTTGATTGGTCTCATTCTGACAAAAGTTTTATGAAGGATCCAAATTAGTAATAGACATTGTATTATACCCAGCTGATAGGATTTCGTTTATTGAAGAGGGTCATAATTAAGGGTTGAAAAATGCATTAGTCCTTAGCTGATCGGTCGAGCTCCCGGCGTTGCCGATCCAAGGCGGAGGACGTAGGGGATTTTGACCTGCGCAACCTGCCACGAAAAGTAAATCTGCCAGTGAATCTTAATTGTTACTAAGGGATTGACTACTTGATTTAAAGTAATTTTGAGGTGCGGGCTTGCGAGCATCCAGACCACCAAACTATACACATCATTCTAAAAGGTGCGGTCAACCGTGCATATTTGACCGTATGGTGTACCTCGGGGAGTAGGAGCGCGGGCCAGTGCACAGATCAGGTTAAGGATTAGTGAACCCTCTTAGGTTGGCGCACAGTTCGAGTGCGTCTAAAAATACTAATACGACCTAAAATAGTGGGTTTTTTTCCGGCTTCGAACCACTGTGTGTCGCCTTCCTTTGTTAGTTGTTTACATTCAACTTAAAACCAATGACTCTTGATTCTTCGTTGTATTAGTGGACAAATCGCACTTGAAGAAGCTTCCAATTCCAATGGGCTTCGAGCTGAATTTCAACAGTAGTTAATGTGGCCTGACTACTGATTGAAGGGTCCGTTATGGATCATCATTTGAACAAGGCGTCCACCAGATATAATGTTCGGGAAGCCCAAGAATACCTAATAGGAGAGTATAGAATGAATCATCAAGGGTTCAGTAACCCCAGTACCTTCCTGATTGCCTATGGAAACTACCTTGTCAGAAACAAGATCAGAATTTTCAGAACGTAGCTCTCGTGATTGGGGTGGAGTAATTGATCCGTGCGACTGTTACTGATCATTCCATGCGATTCGGTTGATGTGCTTCGAAGCGGTAACCCGTAACGCGGTTGTAGCGGTGGAAGGATGGAACACATTCGACCAAGACGGTTTTAGTCCACTACTTATTACTGATTGATAACAATAAATGTTTGTTCCTTACCTTTAAATAATATTTTTGAAAAATAAATTAGTGAACTAATCGTCAAATATACAATACTATTCCTTGTTAGCGAATTCTCGAATGTTATAGTGAACAAATGCTCATCAACATTGCGATGTAACGATTCTTCAGTTTCAGGGATAGTGTTCAACAAAACATGAAAGTTTAGATTATCAGTTTCCTTCAAACAATAACAAGTTGTTTTCAACCATGGAACATAATTTAGCTATTGGTCAATTTCTAGATGGCAGGAAGTCAAGAGTGAACCAACTCGCGAAAATCATTCCTTCAATACGATAGTTTTTTGCCCCCACAGAGTTTTATTATTTTACCAATGCAGTTTTTATTGTATTTATTTATTTTATTATTATCATTATTTTTTTCATCTATAGGTATGGTCCACTTGGGACGAAAAGAGCGGAAAAATCCTAAACTTGTTGCGTAATAAATGCATTATTGGGACGAAAAAGTGATGTGCTTACATATTCATCCAGGCATGTGTAATATGTGCATGCAATGCTCTCCATATACGTAGTGTTGGTAAACTGAGAAGCTACAAATAGCTTACAATTCGGGGTTGGCCAGCCTTAGTTATTTATTTTTGTTATTATCTTATGCTATTTTATTGATATTTTTTTATTTACTCTTTTATTTATTTTATTTTATTTTATTTATTTTTTTATTTTTTTATTTATTTTTTTAATACTTTCGAAACGTGAATTCGGAAATATTGCGACGAATTGGAGACGTGCACTACAAACACCTTCTCTATTTCAACTGAACTAATTTAAGGCCACCAGGAAATTAGAACGAAAAGTTTTAATTTCTCATTCACTTTTGTTTGGGTTTATCATCTTTGACAACAGAATCCATAACCACTACTTAAATAACCAATTCGAGTTCTCCAAAAGTTTTTATCTCACAAAACTATATCAAAATGAAAAAATTGAATTAAAATTATTAATTTGATTAAAAATACGAGGAATTTGCTCTCGAAGAAGGAAGGTTAGTTGAGCCAGAAGTTGTATTAGGTGGGGACCATCTAAGAGCTAACCTGCACAATTCTTGACCATTCCATCAATATCCAACAATTGGTCCGTTAGTCTTGGAGTTTGGTCTGAAAAAAACCAAGATTGCACATGTGCAATGGTTACTTGGTGCAATCAATCTCAACTAAATTCATAGGATACCAACCTGAGACTTGTTCGCAACTACCCCCAACTTGAACGAAATCCGACCGGGAAATTCTCGTTTGAGCATGTGCGTACGCTATACAATCATCCGACGGCGATGGAATTCATGAGGAATTGAGAGGTTAATCCTAAAAATGTCTGAAAATTCCACCGAAATCGGTCTATTAGTCTTGAGTTTTACCTACGTATGTCAAACAATTTTAGTTGTGTGCAGTAGTTATTTGTACATGTTCAGTCAACTAATTGCTTCGAAATTCTTGAGACATCATATTGATGCTTGTATCCAACTACCCTCCTAATTCGCAGGAAATCAGACCGATAGATCATAAAAAACCGTTGTTCTAGAAAATTTAAGTTTGCACATGCTGCTATTGATCCGACGGCAAGGAAATTTATTGGGGACCGTATCAGACCCAACCCACACGATCCTAGAAACTTGCATCAACTCAATCTCGAACTAAAACCTAATGGGCAAGTCGGTAAACAAAATCATCCTCTCTCTTATATATACATCAATTGTACAAATCTTTCGCACTTCAGTTTTGTAGTAGTCGTTTCACGTTTTAGTTCAACGGTAAACAGTTTGCATACCCAAGTTGAGACCCAACGCTTACAACTTCCGGCCATTCGTCCATTCGTCTTCGTCTCCGTGAACAATTCGTATCCCTGATGTCACTGGAAGGTTTTCATGGAGAACAATGGTGGCACAAGAGTATATTTTTCCTCGGAAATCGCCCTCTCATTCATCTTGACAACCAACTTCACTGCTCTCTTCGTAAAATACAGTCATGGTCGGACGTCACTCGTAACCATCCTGCAAATACCCTTGTCTATCCATTCCCGAATTATTGCTTACTTTGGCGAGACCAGTTGGTTCGTCACAATTTCTTTTCTATCCTCGGGACAAGAAGTGAGGGAAAAATATCTACCCCCTTGATATTCCACAACGTTAAGGACGTCGCTCGAGTTAACTGGAATACCTCCCCTCCATCCGTCTCGTCCTCAATCGACGTATTATATAAAATTGGTTTGGGTTGGGCCATTTTCTCTCTCCCCTTTCGAGCTACCTTTTATTGTGGCCTGTTGAAATTCCATTGACGCGGGGATTCGATAACCTCAAGAGGTGAACCTCACTTTTCAGTGCTCGGCTTTCTATTGCGGAGTTAGTTTGGCTCTAAAGTTGAATTTTTGGCTCGCTTGATTTTATTTTTCGAACTTCAATAATCTTTGTTATTTATTTTAGGAAAAATTTATGTTTAAAAATAGAAATAGAATAAACTATTTCGATGCTTTTGATTTCTCACTTTTCCACCATAGAAATATGTCTTGAATCAATTCAATATCTTCAATTTCTCTAAAAATGCTCCATAATGTGAAAAAATGCAAAAATAAAATAAAATAATATAATATAATAATAATAAATCTTGAAAGTACTTGTTACAATACATTATAATATTGATTTATTGAAAATTTAAATTTAGTTCACAGTAGACTTCATTATAATAATTAAATCCAATTTTGGCTCTACATATACGTAGTAGAAGATGATGGTTACTTCTGATGGTTAACTCAAGCTTAAAGTGTTTTGAGTTTTCTACCCACATAAATCATCGAAATCCATTGATCATAGGTTTGTAAACCAACCATTCCTTTTTCGATAGGTAGGTGGAATAGTAGGTAAATGGTTTCGCAATTTACATTCGTTTTGGGGATTTTATTAATTATATATAAACCAATTTCAATGATTCGAGTTATTGATGTGGAACATTCCATCTCTTATGTGCACGTGTCCATCATGTACAGGCTGATCCTCTAGGTTTGGACCGTACAATCCAGGCCTTTAGAATTTCCCACACTTGCGTGACGAGGCCTTGAGAAACGGTCTGTGCTGTCCATGGAAGAAAGAGTGAAAACGATTCTGAATACTGGAACTGTGCTGGAACATGTCATTTCCTTCAGTCCTTTTTGGGATTTTGGAGCAGATTCTTGTCGGTTTCGTTTTGAAGTCGATTTATACATATTTTCATAATTTCGATGATGTCGGTTCGCAAGGAGTTGGAACAGTTTATAAACATTTTTGAAAATTAGTCATGTTTTTGGAAAGTCCAGAGCAAAGCTCATCACGATAGAAACATAAGATCACTCAACTACTTACTTTCGACTGGTTCCAAAATTGAAAGGAACGGAGCTAAACGTCACAAATCAGTTTAGAAAAAAATGTTGATAATCTATGTAATGCATTTAGAAAGGAAAGAAAAATATTGAGAACTAAAGAAAATCAGTAACATGAAGGGGGAGATGAACGAACACAAGTGACTTGACGTTCAACTACAAACAGCCGGGTTTCTCAAATTTCGGAGGGGAGCGCTTGTTCCACTCATTTAAAATCACCAAGGCAGGTCTGAACCACCTCCAACCATAATCTGAAGATTCAGGATTGTTGCAGTCATGTGCAACTGTCTCTCCTACTCAACGTTCCTCGCATTTTGACATAGAATGGACCAACCGAGATTCCGCAGACAATGATGCATCGATGTATCCCTACTCACACCCATGTGTTCAGTTTCGTAAAACGTGTATTTATGTGGTCATAGTACCAAACCCCTCTTTCTGGCAGAGCTCTGGAAATATTGTTGTATGCTGATTGTAATACTTTGCCTTGACTCTTTTGGTCAAGTTAGCTATGTAAAAATCAGAATGTCTACCGGGCTTAAAATTCAGGATTTCATAATAG
The DNA here is from genome assembly GCA_030762985.1 of Adelphocoris suturalis. Lineage (NCBI taxonomy): Eukaryota > Metazoa > Arthropoda > Insecta > Hemiptera > Miridae > Adelphocoris > Adelphocoris suturalis. The sequence continues at coordinate 93,644,750 of CM061042.1, forward strand.
CTCAAAACAAATTTCTTTGAAAACCATTTTTAGATTATATATATATATTATATTTTATATATTATATATATATATATTTTTTTATTTGGTGGTTTAAGTAGCACCTCAACCATAAGGGTCTTTAGCAGCATTGAACAAGGTGTCCAAAGTGACTGCAAGTGGCACGATTCCAAGGGGGCATGCTGCTCTCTACTACCAATCGGAGTGCCATCGCGGACTTTACTGGCGAATCGCAGGGGGAAAAAATAAGGGGTAAAGTGATGACCGCTGTTCAGCCTCTAAAGTGGATAAAAAACCTCAAAAATAAAATAATACAACTAAGAATAGATCTAGAATAGGCTAATAACTAAATATATGGGCAGTCCTCCAGGAAGTGGCGGATGGACAGATACCACCCCCCCCCCCACCTCCCGCACAATATATATATATATATATATATATATACATATATATATATACATATATATATATATATATACATATATATATATATATATATATATATATACATATATATATATACCATTACTGATGTTCCGTCTTTATCGAAAGAAGGTGTGCACTTTTTCAATTCATTTGGTATCTGGTATCGCTCCTTAACCTGACTAAAATCAACTGAAGCAGTGCTCAGGATTGTTAATTGAGTTTTGCATAAATATTTGTCTTCGTTAGCCGAGCTTCTCAAACTGGGTCGATCTCGAATCACTCTTACAGCTCAAAGATACATACGTTTAATCGGACAATCAATGCTTCATCCTCACGCCAATACTATTAGAAACAACCCATATTATTATCATCGTTCATCTAGTTCTCGAATAGAAAAAGTTTTAACCCTTCTTATCCCATTATCCAAAAGAGGGTTATCTCCCTAATACTTTCTTCTCTCCTTTTCTATGAAAAAGTTCGTTTTGTGAGTCTGATGGGGGTTACGAAACTCCCCAAGTCCGGCGCTTTTCGCAAAACTTGGCCAAGGGTGTGCACTGTGAAGGAAATAATGTAAGATCCCCTTCGTCCGTCGTTCCTTTAGCTCCGTTCATCCTTCTTTGCCTTCTCTCTCCCATCTTTCTCATAAGGGCTTCGGGTTTTCAGACTCAACGGATGGGAATTAAAAACAACAAGTGATTCACGGCAGTAATTTTCAAGATAAACTGTCCGAGGAAAGAAAACGCGTTGAGAAAAACCCATTATTCCTGGGTTTAAGTTTTTCCCAGCTTTCTTCTTTTCCTATGGTTACATGGAAAGGGAAGGCTAATCCATATTTCCCCATTGGCCGTTTTTTTACCTAATCATGAACGACGTTATTAATTGATGAGTTATAATCTGTTTTAACTGTTGAAATTTGATTTCGATCTCTTCAAAACTGATGAAGGTTTAATCTTTTACGGAATTCATTGACAGTTACTAGCTATTTATTTTTGTATTGTGTATTTATGTGATATAAATGATATAAAACCGTTTTTTAGCGAATTTTCGTAGAAAATGAAGCTATTGCAATGGCTTCAAAAATTTTAAAAATAAAATTTTCGAAAAATTTTCTTCATTGAAATCCGTTTTGAGGCATTCTGAAACGAATTCTAGAGTTTAACGGTTTTTTACATGTATATATATATATATATATATATATATATATATATATATATATGTGTGTGTGTGTGTGTGTGTGTGTGTGTGTGTGTGTGTGTGTGTGCGTGTGCGCGCGCGCGTGTGTGTGTGTGTGTGTGTGTGTGTGTGTGTGTGTGTGTGTGTGTGTGTGTGTGTGTTTGGGTTGCTGGGGTAGGGTAACTGTTGGTGTTTTTATTTCTTCAGAGCTCCTTCATATCCCTACCCAAGTCATGGTCATGCGTCCCCGTCGCGCAACCCAGGCACCCTCTGGGTGAACAGAGGGTGGCGAAATGACCCGCTGGCGATAAGGGGGGCGGCTCATGCCAATGGGCCTCCTGTCCCTTACAAACGCTTCCCCCGTTATGAATCCGAACGAACAAGAGCCTGATAACCCCCGCGTGCCCATTGGCACCTGGGGTTCTAGGGGAGGCGCTCGGGGGCGCCCCAGGCAGGGGCGTCGGTCATCCTCCCCCTCATCTTCATCATCTTCATCCTACCCTTCATCCTCTTCCTCTGCCCTGAATATTGCCCACCAGTGTGCCCACTGTGAGAGAGCCTTCAGTTCCAAGCGTGCCCACGTCTGGCAGAAGCATCCTATACAGGCCAACGCTGCAATTGATATAGAGCGAGAGCGGCCCAGGTATGCTTCTGAGGATTTGCGGCGAGTGGCAGCAGAGGAGGAAGAGGCAGTGCGCAATGGGGTACGTCATATTAATGTATTTTTGCAACAACGTTTTCCCATGCGCACGCTTTCTGCCATTCAGTCTCTTCGCCTGAGGCCCCACTATAAGCAGCTTGTCCAGGATGCGATCCTGGCAAATAGCCGTGGGGCCTCTCCCGCATCTCCTACAGGAGTGGGACAACAGCCCGCCGTTCAGCAATCCTCCCCCGGGACCTCCGGTCTTCTTGAAGACTTGAAGACTGAAGTGTTGAGGCTCGGGGAGCAGGTAGGCCGTATTGATGGTTATGAGAGTGCCTACCTGCAGGACCTGGCGAGGCGGGCTGTTGCGAGGCCTGAAGGCTTGGAGGACGAGGTTGCAGCCTATATACAGAGGATATTTCCATGAGTTGAGGAAGCGACCATGACGGTGCATCAGGGAGCGGTTCCTCCTACTTTGGTGCCTCGTGGAGGTCGCAGAGCAGCAAAACAAGCAAGAAGGCGGGAATATCAGCGGGTCCAGAAGTTGTGGAGGAAGCATCCGGCTCGTGTGGCTGCGGAGGTACTGGAGAGAGCTGGGGATGGACAAGTTTTGCCCCCTCTCCAGGAGTTTGTGGACTATTGGGAGCCACTCTTGAGTGCTCCCAGCCACAACCCTGGTGAGCCGGTGGTACCCTCAGCTTCCACCAGGGATTCCTTGCGCAGCATCATGTGCACACCGGTGCTTCATGACGAGGCACACAAGTGCCGTGTCAAGAACTCCACTTCTGCTGGACCTGATGGTGTTTCTGCCCGACGTTGGAACAAGGTACCAAAAACAGTTAAGCTGCTCATCCTCAACCTGCTGCTTCTATCGGGAAGACCCCCGAAAGCGTTGACCCGTGCCCGGACAATTTTCATCCCAAAAGAAGGGTTAAGTGGGCCTGGAGGCTACCGCCCGATATCTATATCGTCTGTAGTCTTCCGCCACTTACAAAAGATTCTGGCATCTCGCCTCCAAGCTGCTGGTGTCATAGGTGACGTCCAGAGAGCATTTCAGCCAGCGGATGGCACAGCCGAGAACTTTACAGTTCTCCAAACTGTCATTTCGCTGGCCCGTGTTAAGAAACGGCAACTCCATCTTGCCGCTCTGGACGTCGCCAAGGCCTTTGACACCGTAAGCCATTTTGCCCTGACCGATTGTCTTCGTGGTGTCGGGGCACCTACTCGTTTAATTGAGTATGTTGCTTGCCTGTACCACGAAGGCGTGACGGTCCTCGAGGCACGAGGTGAGATGTCAGGGGATGTTGTCATTGGGCGCGGGGTACGCCAGGGGGATCCTCTGTCACCACTCCTCTTTAACCTGGTCGTGGACACGGCCTTGGGTAAGCTGCCAGCTGAAATAGGGTTCGATCTCGCCCCTGGGGTGCGAGTAGGTGCACTGGCTTTCGCCGATGATGTAATCCTACTCGCCAAAACCCGTGAGGGCTTGCAGATTGCCCTCAATGCCTTTGCTCAGCAGCTAGCCAGGTGTGGTTTGGAGATAAACCCAGATAAGTGTGGATCAGCCTCCTTGGTCCCGTTGTGTCACCAGCATTAGGTGAAGGTGGTGGAAGCGGTGTGCTTTGTCTTGGGACTAACACTCATCCCCACCCGATCCGTGCTGGAGGTTTGGCCTTTACCTTGGAGTTGACTTCATGGGTGTGGCCACCATTGCCGCAAGCCGTGTGGACCTTGGCGGAGCACTAGCTCGTATCACCAAGGCTCCATTGAAGCCACAGCAGAAGCTGCGCCTCCTTCGCACGTATTTACTGCCAAAGCTAACCTATGGGCTAGTCTTTGGTAGGCTTACTGCGGGGAGGCTGCTACAGTTAGATCGTGAAGTTCGTTCTGCTGTGCGCTCTTGGCTAGGCTTTCCACCTGGTGTCCCAAGTGCCTATATCCACGCACCGGTCAAGGCCCGGTGGGCTCGGTATTGTCTCTCTCACAGCCAGCATCCCATCTCTACGCCGCCAGCGCCTGCTTGCCCTTAGGGGCTCGAGCTGGGAGGTCGCCCGCACTGTTGCTGATCTGGACTTTGTCAGGCAGCAGTTGTTGTGGTGCGACCGAGCAACACCATCTGCTCCAAAACCCAGCTCATCTGCTGAGTTCGCTGCTGCGCTGCATGAGTCAGTAGATGGTAAAGAACTCCGACAGTGCTCTGAATCCCCCATTTCTTCCCAGTGGGTGGAATGGGCTTCAGAGGGCATTGGGGCCCGCGACTACTGCCATTTTCATGCCGTCCGGGTGGCTACACTAGCCACCTCGGTGAGGTGTTCACGGAGTAGTCGTGGGACAGTGGACACCCTTTGCCGTGCCTGTCAGGGTAAAAATGAGAATCTGTATCATGTGGTGCAGCAGTGTCCTCGTACTCAAGGTGGCCGCATTTTACGTCACGATGAGGTTGTCAAGCAGATAGCAGGTGCTTTGTCATCCAGCGGCTGGGATGTGGAGAGAGAGAGACTACCATATGCCGAGTGACCGGGGCAAGAAGCCAGATGTCGTTGCCATCAAGCCCGATGGGTCTGCCGTAATCCTGGATGTCCAAGTTGTATCTGGCAGCACGGACATGGAGCAGACCTGGTGGGCTAAAATAAGTAAGTATGATAGGAACGACCTGCGGCAAGCGATATCTGAGCTAAAAGGAGTGGCGCCTAATAACATCAAGGTCATGGCCGCGACCGTGTCATGGCGCGGGGTGTGGTGCGGGAAAAGTGCCACGGAGCTTCTCGAGTTGGGCATCTCGGCAGGAGTGCTCCGTGGTATCACCACCCGCGTCCTTCGTGGCTCTTACCTTAATTGGTGGTCATTCTATAGGGGCACTTCCTTTCATCCCTCTCTCCCTCCTCCATCTTCCTCAACTTCCCTAATCCCTAGAGCCGGCGTCGGGTAAACCTGGGCGTCCTCCCCACTTTTTAATTTAGTTTTTTCGTTTTGTTCTTAATGGCGTGCCCCCCCTCCGTCTTTGAGGGGAGTTTTCTTAAAAAAAAAAAAAAAAAAAAAAATGTGTGTGTGTGCGTGCGTGCGTGTGCGTTTGTGTGTGTGTGTGTGTGTGCGTGCGTGCATCATTTCAGTCGATAACTCTCCTTAGGATTAAAATTCCGTTCTTGCGCCAAAAAATCGAGCTTTCCTAACGAAAGGATGAGTTCGTTGGCCAATACTTTTTGAGAACATTACCTAAATTGGTCAAATTTCAAAAAATGTACCAAAAAAAAAAATCACTTAAAATGACTAAAAATTGATAAAAATTGTCAAATATACGTTTTTTATAAGAACTTTAGCCATAAAATGTTTATCAAAAATGAAATTGAACATTATAAATTTTACGCACAAAATTATGCATAAAATTATACTCAAATTTCATAATTATTTGCTGAAAAGTCTAAAAAAAAAAACTTCCAAAAAGAGCTAAAATTTATGATTTTTCTTTTAAATTGAAGACTATTTTTTTAAAGAGTTTTGCTGCCATAAAATTAGTAGTTAACTATATTACACAATGTTAACTATGTTATATCAACAGCACAACAAATTTCAAAACAATATTCTCTATCACATAATATAATAGGATTATTTATGAAAACGCTCATTCTATCATGCTCTAGGACTAAAACTTTTCCTTATTTTTCGCATTAGTGTAGGTAGTTGGACAGCAGTATCTTTTTTATATATTTTGTGAATCTTGGAGTAAGATCGGATAATAGTTTCTCATGGAACCGCTTTAATTTAATTGCTGCTCCCTGTCATTGTAACCAGTCTTGATCCCATGTCAACTAGCAACATTTCAATTTTGTATGTGTTCATATTGAATATTCTATTCAATGCAACATTTAAATGTTCATATGATAGTAAAGTTTCGCAACAACTGTGGTGAATTCGATGGAAAAATCTATAATCAAAAATTGATTCAAGCTATAAGATTGTTATGTTCAACAGAGAGAAGATATCTACAAAATAGCACCGATTGAAGCCAATGAAACGTAAGACATTTCGGGTAAGCCCTTCAGAGAGAGGTCTATAAACTTTACTAATACTCTGGGACAAGTAGAAATGGGGTTGAGGACGACGTTAGGACGGAAGGGTAGGGGTCCTTGGGGTCATTTGGATAAAAGCCAGACTAGCCCAAGAAGGGAAGGGGGTAAAATTCTGTGGCAACCCCAGCAAATCAACCTTTTAGGGTCGTGCACTTTCAGGGGTGGCGGGTGTGGGATCGTAGTTTCGTGTGCGGGTTGGGTTCTGAAATTCGTAATTGTGGCTATTATTCACAAGAAAGGCCACGTCAGGTTATCTATATATTATTTCCTTTTGGCGTATGTGCTTTCATGAGAAATGGCTTACACGCCTGTTTGTTGTGAAGTGGTTTGTCTGGTTTGTTATTACACCGTAACGATGTAGTTCAACGAAAACTGCCAAAAGAAATGTTTTCATTTTTTCTTGAAATGGTTTCTAGATCTAGTTAATGATATAAATACCTACCGCACAAATGCCTAACTTGTTAGCCGTCTTTAACGATTTATTTTGAGCACAATTGTACACAAAGTGCTGTCACTATAACCCGTCTCTTTTTATTTGATGCATAATTTTTGTGCGAAATTATCACTCGGTTATTTCATAAATTCTGGAAAACATTTTAACCAAAACTTTAAAATTCAAGGTGCTCCAATACAGTTTCCCATGTAAAATATACCAATGGAAAAGTAGTGTAAAAAGGGGCCCCTTTTTACACTACTATGGAAAATGTTTCCCTTTTACTGTTGAGAAGCCTAGTTAATGTGAACGATTACTTGCACTAGCTGTATATATGCATTACAAAACTAGTAAATATATGTAAGATTTCTACAATAGTAAGAGGGCTCTTTCATTCATTTCGGGAATACGCCTATCTATGCCTACCTTTGCATTGGGTCAGTCTGTAATTCAATTTGGTCTGGCTCATCCAAGGCAATATTCTATAGGCTTACAATCGGTACTTCTAGAAGCAATTTTGAAAGGAATACTAAGAAAGCCTCGCTCCCCAATAATATTCATAAAATTGCAAGTTAAATAAGTGTTTCCAGTGAAATAAATGTAACTAAAACCTCTGCTGCTCTCATAAATTAAGTATGATTATTGAAATGTATGTAAATTAACTATACCTCAGTACCTACTACATACCCCCAATACCTACAACATCAAATTCAAAACATGTGTAAAACAATTTAGGACAGTCATCACGACAATCGTCTAACAAGATTGTAAAAATATAAAATACTAGAGGCCTGTTAGGACTTGGAAAGCCCTAATCTAGTCCGTATAACAGTAGTAGGTACCTAACAGGAACTCAGCACATTATAGTGACGATATAAGTCCTACCTATTTGCGGCGTTATGTGACCTGGTGCAAAGCTAAGGCGATGTAATTAAATGATTAGAAAAGAGGAAATTCCGATCAAAATGTAAGTAATGTAATAAAATAAATATCACCAGTTGAGGTGGTCCTCGCCACTATGAGGCTAAACAAAAATTGAATCGGGGAATTCAGAATTTGGGCATGGTGAGATGATGGTGTAATTCTGTCTCGAGTCTTCTTCGTTTCTTTGTAAGCGTGTGAATCGGCGCGTCCGTGTCTTCTATCTCCTTCTTTATGTCGTTGATTGTATCTTGAACGGTAGTATTCGTAGATGTCGAACTGGTGTTCAGTTGTGTGTAGGAGATACTGCAGCTGTCTTGCTTTGTCACTCCAGCAAAGCTCTTTCTTGTTCTGTGTCTGGATTAATTTCGAGTGTTGTGTCATGTCCAATTTGTGCTTCGAATATATTTTTGAATTTTACGGTTGTAATGAGGTGTGCTGCCACGATGTCCTGTGAGTTGAAATTGAATTGTTTCCCCCATTGAATAAGATTGACGGTTCCGGTTTTATCCCTAACCGGGATTTTGTAGAGTGTCAACTCTTCGTCATTGCGCGACACTGTGCACACATCGGCGGGACCAACACAAATTACTAAAATGTTGGCAGTGTTGACGTTTGGAAGATCGGTGATGCTGGTATAAATATATGTTACCTGGTTGAGATCGTTTTGGGATGGAGTAGGTACCTATGTATGTGTAGGTACCTAGTTTATCACCGATTTGACAATCAATAAAAAGACAGCCAAATTGAAATTGAATTTCTTACAACATTTTGTATTCCATCAACATAACGAGACCTTCTCGAACGATACTTTGTCCCCCACCCCGGCAACTACTTGGAACCGTTCCCTACAAGAAGAACTGTGAGTTCTTCAATTCCATGTAGGTCAGAATGGAGTGTATAGTTAGGTGGTCTGGATGCTCGCAAGCTCGCATCTCAAAAATACATAACATCAAGTAGTCAATCCCTTAGTAAAAATGCAGATTAGTTGGACATGTAGATCAGTATGAAGTTTATAGTTTGGTGGTCATATCAAGATCACATAACAGTTTTGAAACGTAAATGTGACTTTTCGTTTTTGACTCATGAGCTGCTCCGCGTTGAACGGAATTGAAGAACTCACAGTTCTTCTTGTAGGGAACGGTTCCAAGTAGTTGCCGGGGTGGGGGACAAACTTGATCGGTCCAGAAGGTCTCGTATCAACATATGGTAGAACGATGACATAGTAATACAGTACCTCGTAATCAAATTTTGAGCTGTTAGGAAACCGAAAGTAGGGTATTCGAGTAGCCACAAAAAATAATCCAGTGCTTTGGTAGCAGAAAGAGGTCAGTAAATTCGTGTTTCTAAAGAGTGAGATCACAGCACAGCTACAGTGAACAGGAAAGGATTAGCTCACTCAGCTGATCAGTAAAGACCCCATCACTTCACTCGTCTCTTAATGTCCCAGAGAGTCTCCCTATCAAATTTCAACTTCCTACAGTGAACAGGAAAGAATTTAGCTCACTCAGCTGATCAGAAAAGACCCCATAACTACGTTTCTTACTTACGGACACTTTTGCAACAAACTTGGGGCCGTGCTGATTCGGCCGTGCGGAATTATATATATAAAGACCGTTCTGAATTATATATAAAGTCCGCTAGGTTCTTCAGTTTCAATTTCTTCGTTCAGAAATGACTCTTCTAGATGTTATTAACTACTCTACGTTCCTTACTTACCGTGAATTGATGGCAACTGTTGTTAGGGCCACAGCCTAATAAACAACTCTCTTTGATAAGGACCGCCTAGAACACGATCAAGGCGGGTATAGAGACGAACGGCGACACTTTTGCTACAAATGGGGCCGTGCTGATTCGAGCAGTCTAACACTAAAATCGGACCGCGAAGTTCTTCACAATTTCAAAGACCGTTCGGAATTGTAGGTATATAAAGATAATGAGTTTGAGTTTTGAAAAGATAGCGAACTATTATTAATTCATAGAATAGCTCGATACTATATTATACTGTGATAATTTCAATCGCAATTATTCTATTAGTCATACGCACCTTATTAGGTTCCAATTTTACTGGCCATGTAGGAAATAATAATCTAGTTTGGCCTTATACAACTGAACACGTTCATTTGTGCATCTCTACAAATTTTGCACATCATACATCCCACTGTTGAGAACCTGTTGAATATTTAGTATGTCATGTTGTTATGAGTATGAATAATGAGAAAAACCGTCTAACTCGGATAATTCAATGAATTCTTGTTTGTTGCCAGTGCAACAAACAAGACACCTGTGCTCCTTTTTAGAAAATAACTTGCCATCGTTTATTGAGGTGAGATACTCATTACTTTTCGACCCAGAAGTTATGAAATAAATCCCGACTGTGAGTGTACTAAGAATGTTGTAACAGGCGATCAACAACAAACGGAAAGGGCTTTCGTCGAAAGACGTTAATCTCATGCACACCTCCATTGCCGGCTCTTGCCACTTGAATTGATTAAATCTTCCAAGTGGGGAGGTTTCTCGCATTCTCCTTAGTCTCACGATCTTGTCCCAAGTGATTTACACCTGCTTCTGAAAATGAGGACGCTTCTAGGAGCCTCACGTTTCGACCTGTTCACCGTCAAAGCCTTCGTCAATGTTCGTAAAATATCTGGTGCGAGGTTCACCTGTCTCTTAAACAATTTTTCCTCAATGTATTTCTGTCAACTCGTAAATCGACAATTCACAGTTGACAATGGACAATACCCGAGACAAGAATAAGCCGACGTTCTGAATATGCAGTTCTCTGACCCAATTCACACAAACACGGCTGCGCTGATGTCAGCGGATAATGAGACATGGCGTGACGTTGAAAAGAGGCTAAATTCCCCCACTCGCTCCCTGGAATGTGGTAAGGAGAATTGTTGACCGCCCTTTAACTTATACGTCACGAAAACTTGTACCCAATGAACGGAATGAACAATTAGAAGGAACGACTTGGAGGAAATTGCTGGGCGATGATTGGGCCCACCGAAAGCAGACACGCCCTGGACGAATGAATAAAACTGTTTGACGAGCATCAGCTCGAGGTCTTGTTTCTGAAATTGTGTACCCGTCCGGAGGCGGAATTTTGTCCGTTGAGGGAGCAGTGGAAGACGGACCGGTCGCGGGCCTCCACTCTTCGGCGCTCATGTACCTATGATGCCAAGAAGAATCGGCAGCCGAAGATCAGCGAGTCTCCCTAGCCAAGAGACGCCAATGCTGAGGAGGATTCAAGATCAGCAGAGAGCCGTTCAGCCAACGGTAAGCAAACACCCCCTTTTCCATCTACTGCCAAGAAACAGTCTCTCCGACACCCACTTAAGTACCTATGCCCAGATACTTCAAGAAAACGTCCCGCGGTTTCCCTCGGTCGCGCCGTGCCCGATAATCCTGCGCGAGACGGAGTAGTGAATTTTGGAGGCTTAGGTAGGTGTGTATATTAGGAGTGTAAAGGACTGTAGGTAGTCTCTCTAGCGCTAAAATACATATGTCATAACCTGGTCATATAAGTGTATTTGAAGAACGAGGAAATGTCTGAATATTCATAATAAATACGTGTTGACCAATTCAAAATTGTCATCATGCTTGTCACCAAAATTGTCATCATCATTAACCATTCCATTTATCATTCTTCCTAAAACAGCGCGGAGACAGGGGAATTATACTCTCTGGTTATGGTCAAATGTCTCACGAGCCTGACGGTGCGTATTGGGACCAAAACGGGAACTTTTATTCTCGTCAAAACTAAGGGATCAAGAGACGAACAAATCGTACCCTTACAAATTGGTGGAGGCGCGGTTTCGACCGAGTATGCCCCTAACAAACATTAATTGACAACCCTAAACAAAAATTACATTAGGCGTTTAAATCAAAGCGACAAGGAATTAAGATTAAACCCCCCCACAAATACCCTTACAAATTGTGGAGACGCGAAGTTCGATCATGTTCCGCCCCCAAACAAACAAACAAAATTTAATAAAAAATTAAAAAAGAAAAATGCGTTAGAAAATTGATTGAAACCAAAAAAAAAAAAAAAAAATTAACTAAGATTGAAACGGAACGAAGAGATTAAAGTTGAAACCAAATTAGCACAAGTAACCAAAATTAAAAATAAACGAAATTTATGGAAACCCCACAAAGTATATCAACGGGTAGGCTCAGCGAAAAAATAAACTTAAAATTCCCCAAAAATTGACTCTGAGAAATTAAAGTAACGCAATAACAAAAACGCAGAAAATTTGCAATTGAAAGGGAGATTAAAGTAGACGATAAAACCACTAACTAACGGAATTTTGCGAATTGTGGGAATTTACAAAATTTGATTGATGTATTACCGAATAACGGAGATTGGGAAAATAATTATTATAAAGAAGGTGACGATGAAGTTCAAGCCCAGACAAGGGACGAGATAGTGTAAGACGGTAAATTATAGATAAAATTGCACCACACTAGGAGTGCATTCGCATACAAATAAGGTTGGAGCATACAGCGTTTGGTTGTACCTAGAATAAGATATTTTTTGCATGAACAACAAGATAATGTGTCTAAAATTATTAATTTATTATTAATTTGTGCATGAACAAACCCAACATGTTATACTATGTCATCTTTAACACGCATTTTAATACAGAAAAATTGTCTAGAATAAGGTAGTTTTAACTCACCCTATATATTATATGTCATCGTTAACACACGTTTTCCGTTGTCACACACATATCAACAATCACGATAGAAACACTGTATAACACGGGGAAAAACAAAAAATGGAACTCAACACTCTCGGGAAATTGCCGTAAAATTAATAAAATAAGTAACGCGTAGGTATTAGTTAAGAAAGAGATGATAAAATAAAATAGAATTAATTAATTATTTTTTACACATGAAAATTAGAACGGTAAACACGCTTAAGGCATGCAAAAAGAAAAAGTCCAGTCATGGAGCATGACCCCATGAGCGAATTTTTGAAGAAACTCAAAAGAAACTAAATAAACATGCAGAACGACTTACCGACGGCACCCCCAGACAGAACCCGACGGATCGCCATTCACATAGGGGTCCAAACGCCACAAAACCTCTAAAATACTGGCGCAAAAGTTCCTCAATAACCACTTGAGCTCACACCAAAATTGAATAAATGATTAATAACGGATCCACATGGCGGAAGAAAATCCCGCATAATGCAGAGGGGACCCACGGAACTGCACAGATAGAAAATACTTTCAACTGGAGAGAATCACCACATTCAAGAGAAATTATGCAAGCAGAATTGAACCACGAACGATTGAATTTTGACAACGCTAAACACGGAATGCCCACAGAAATAAAATTCGGAAATTCAGAGAAAGAAAATTCACATTTATGAATATCTACGGATAAAATTTAATAAAAACTGCTTAACCATTGAAGAAATAGAATATTAACAACTACCGGAAATCAACCCCCCCCCCCCCCCCCCCCTTTATTTAAAATAAGTAATAATACATTAATCACCTAAACTCAGAATCTCAACGCTCAACATCAAGTAGAGGGTAGGAATTCGAATCCCCAGAATGTATAATTCTAGAAAAATCAATAAAAACTAGAAATCGCAAAAAAAAAGACGGCCCTTCTTTTTGGTCAAGGATGGTAACACGGCTCCCCTTAGAATCGTGCCACTTCCAGTGTCCCTTTAGACCCTGTACAATGCTGCTAATGACCCTTCAGGTTGAGGTGCGGCTTAAACCATTAAAAAAAAAATATATATATATATATATAAACTATTATTAGGGAAGAAATTATGAGTTGAACTGCACGAATTTATAAACAAATTCCCTATGAATATATTAGAAATCGCCAAAAATTAGAACCTATTATCAGGAAAGAAATTAAGAGTTGAACTGCACGAATTCTTAAACAAGTTGCTTATAAAGTAGGGAACACATTTGAAAACTGACATTATTCATTTCATACTTAGGTAACCGTTAAATTACTAGCCATTCCGCTCAGAAAAGTGTGCACTTCTTGCGCAAATTTTAACTAAAATTTAAAGCAACATAGAGGTTGCTGATCATAAAGCAAGTCACCCGATTTCAACGTGCAAAATACATTGAAAAATTACCCAAAACAAGGTTGTTTTATTAAACACACGAAATTAATGAATTTGTAAAATGTTCAAAAGAAAGTACTAATTCCAGAATGAATTATCAGAAGAAATAGGTTTAGGACAGATGTTCAAACACTAGCCAATCACTCGAGGCGCTTGAATTATGACGGCCGAGGGCCGTCGGCATAGCGTAAAGTACGATACCGTACAACGGATCCCCAAGTGAACATAAAGACGATACTAACAGATTCAATCTATACCTGAATAGAATAAATTCGATAGCTAAACAATACCTGAAGCATCTACAAAATTAACAAACACGAAAGAAATTACTACTCCTAGGAAATGAACTTGAAATAATCACAGCGAGAATTCGGACCTTACAAACTTCGGAGCATGGGAGAATTGCCAACATTTTCCAATAAAAAAGAAAAAAGAATCAAACAATCATAAACAATATTTAAAAAAAAATATATATAGGTATATAAAAAATAAATAAATAATAGGTAATAATAATACAAATTATTACAAATAGTTAACTCGAGGAAACTCACATTGTGATCCTTGTAGCATTGTAGAAAAACCTACAAATTTCGTGAAAAATAGCTAGGAAAATAAAGGAGTGAAAAGGTAGAGAGCCGAATTCCAACCAAGAACAATTATACGTAGATAATTTAAACCACGATAGATTAAAACGGACGATTTTTTTACGAAAATTCACCAAAAGACGAATAACTTAGGAAATTCTGGATTGCAATCACTATATAATCGTAGATTAACATACATAAATATACACCTTATCTCACGAAAGAAGATTATTGAAGCCATAGGAATTTCAATCAAATGAAGCACAAATTGCACTACAAAGCCCAAAAGGGCGTGAGAAGACGTTACTATTAAGAAGTACGATAGAAGAAATTGACCTCCCATAAAATATAGTGATTCCGAACATGAAATGAACCTAGCACCCTTGTAAAGAACTTTTCTACGCAGAAATTCAATTTAGAACCCAATATCAAAGGTGAACGATTTATGAACGTAACCCCATTTAAGTTGTCACAAAAAGGTCAAATTTCAGGAAGAATTTAAAATGGACATCTCTCGTGAGAAAACCCTTTTTCCGCAAACGCTAGAACACGCACCCTCTCCTGCCTAGGTGGAGAATGCACGATATACCATCTGCGAGTATCAGGGGTCCATCAAAATTAGTGAACAGGTTCGGCGACAGCATTTATCAGCTGCTTGCACAACTCAGGGTTCCGAACCGAACATGAGCCATACAAAAAGTAGTGCGTCGCAGTACTTGCCATTTTCAAACAGGAACTTCTACCTAAGAACGTAGACCTCTCGAACATTACCATTCTGCTCGTCTTCGTTAAGGGGTCTAATCCTTTCCATTGTACGGACGTACATTAGTCCAGATTTTTCTACAACGTGCGAACTCCTGATCGTACCCACAGGGTACACTTACATGCTAAAAGGAAGACAGGTCATGAACACTGCCTCGCAACAGGCTACAGCACTATTGCCTAAAATTCTCAGAAACTCGCACGCAGCGTAACTCAACGAAGAGGCATTAGGTATAGGGAATTAGAATCAGATTAAAACCAGAATCAGAAAACTATCGTAGTGTTAAGCGCAATTAGGTAGACAATTTCTAAAAGCAAGGCTTAAAAATGTTTGTGAAAAATTGACAAAATAATCAAGTTCGATATTAATAAATATCGATTTACCCCCAAAAACCCCCGAAATTCGGAGTCGTATTTATTCAACAAACAATTATTTATAAATTCACCAAACCCCGAGAAAACTATCGAAAAAGTAATTTGGGAATCACAAGTAAATTATGAGTGGAAAATTGTGTGGAAAATTTCACCCAAACACGCGTATAAACAAAAAGAGCGCGAATGTACCATCAGACAGACAGACAAACTACCAATTGTCAGTAAGGCGAAAAGCACGAATTTACAACCAAAATAATAAAAATTAAACTACGAGTAATTAATATAAATTCCAAATTTTAAAGAGCAGAAAATACAAACAAAGGCATAAATTTCCAATGCTAACCCAAAATGTACTCAACGGATTACACAAAACGGAAATTATGAGTTACAAAAAAAAAAAAAAAAAAAAAAAACACCTAACCGTGATCACTCACTCATCTTTGATAGCTATACCATTCGTATACATTACCCTCAAAAGTCGGCAAAAATACCATAAATCTAACCATGTGTAAACCATGTATAATGTATAAAAATGAAAAGAAAAAAGTATAATGATTAAAGGAATTGAACGTATATAAGCGAAGTTCCGCAGGAATTATAGCCTAGGAAGACATTCCAGCCCCTCAACAAACGACATACGACGACTAATTGATTGACGACTCAAGACATTTAGTGTGCGATGATTTTAAACAAAAAACATGTTTTCTTCAACAAAAAAAAATCACTAAAATTTACCTAAAATTTCTAATTAATGGATACGTACCCTAACACGAAAACAACATTGAATTAATTACATATAATCAAGACGCAATCAAAAATAAAATTTTAAACTCAAAAACATATATCCTTAGAGAGAGAAAAAAAAAAAAAAAAGATAGGACTTATACTAAAATTAGAAACAACGTGCGATCGGGATTAACGAGAGAGAACGATATTATTTAGAAGAGAAGAGAGAGGGAATTATATCCCCCATCTAAATCAAATCGATCAATAAACACATTCCAACAAAAAAAAAGTTACTACCACGCAGAAATAATGCTACCCACTACTACGTGATCACTACTAAAACCCGACCTAGTACTTTGGTTAAAACCCAACCAGGAAATCGCCACAAAAACCCTTCTACGATGAGATATTTAAGCAAAAAGATAAAATTCATTTTGATTCATCCAGTAACGAACAAATAGCACCCCAACTTCAGTCAAAAATAGTCACACATCCCAGTTACGGGACAGAAATGTGAAATGCCTGTTAAAAAATACCAAAATGCGAAGATTGAATGACAAAGTATGCAAGGACCAGTATACGAGGAAGAAAATGCGTGAATCACAGAATGAGAGAAACGAACGAATGAATTTGCAGCATGAATGCAGGCTGACGAGCCACGAATATATGGATATTGTATGAAAACAAGAGCGAATCTAGAACAGCATAAATGAGAAAAATGATGTATAAATGAGCATGGTATAGGGCTGAACAGAACGTGACGTGAAACGTTGGACAGGGTCCTTAAGCACAAGCAAAAGGGAACCAGGAATGAGACCAAAATGGATTACATATAAATCAAGCTTGCGGCAAATATCACCAAGTTGAGGATACGAATTATGGAGCGATACAAGACTAGAGATACAATAATCTGCACAGAATAACTTGGGATACAGCAGACCTAATAAACGAATATTAAAACGATATTAAATAGACATAGATAAAAGCGAAAAGTAGAGGACATGGAGATTACAGTAGACGCGCTAATAAATAATAATAATTGTAAAAGAATAATGAATAAATAATTAAAGCGCGGAAGAAAAAATATAACAAAAGGGAAGTGAGAATAGATAAAGAATTGACAAAGAAAAATGAATAATTAATTAATGCGCGGAAGAAAAAGATAACAAAAGGGAAGTGAGAATAGATAAAGAATTGACAAAGAAAAATGAATAATTAATTAATGCGCGGAAGAAGAAGATAACAAAAGGGAAGTGAGAATAGGCAAAGAATTGACAAAGAAAAATGAATAATTAATTAATGCTCAAAAATGCGCGAAGAATGTGCAGGAATACGAGTAATGAACGTCTAAAGAAGAGACGTAACCAAGTAAGTACTTGAGAATCATGAGAAAATAAGAGGAACAAAGGAATCAGCGAATAGGAAAGAATGATGGACGAATCACGCGCGAAGAATGCGCAGAAACAAGGAGATAACCGGTTTTCGTGAATATGAGGAAAATATACGAGAATAAATTATATAAAGAGGTCGTCATGCGCGAAAATGTCAGATAGAGGACATTAAATCAAAAGTCATGAATTACGTTAAAAAAAAAAAAAAAAAAAAATTATTTAATATAATTATAAATATAGGATAATATAAAATAAATTAAAAAATTAAATATAATTTTGCAACATAACTTTATAATTGATAGATAAGTATATCTCAAAAAAAAAAAAAACCCCTAATCTCACAAACAGCGGAACCAAAAACACCTAGAAATCACCTAAGAGCTTAGACGACTATCAAAATAAAACCAAATATATTACCTACTATTCAATGAATATCCAAAAACGCTATAGAAATGAAAGGAGCTATTGGGAACAAACACATACTAACCGCAACGCGCCCGGATCACAACTGAAATACCAACTACTGTAAGTCCAGCTCCACGTTGAGCCGAAACACATAGATCAGCGAAACACAGCTTCTCAGAAACCCCCTCATAGATGCATCTAGGAGGCGACAATGGGATTGCACAGATAAGCACCAGCAAAGGAGAACAAAGAAAAAAAAGAGCAAGCGCTGAGCGGCTGTCTGACGACGCCGTCAAGACAGATGAAATTCTAGAACAAAAAGGCACAAAAAGGCCTCTTTACCTTCCTAAATCACAGCCTTAATAAAAGCGGCTGATGACATCGTCCAACAGACAGAAGACTTCCGAAAAATATGTTCAACAATACATGATCAAATCCAACCAAAACATCAGTTCAATCAAAGATAATGCACGGAAAACATAAGACAGTTTGCTAACCACCAAAATTTGAACACAGCAGAGACCAAAGTCACAGATCAATTAACTATACTAAACAGCTTCACAGCACCTACGAAAAATAGACAAAAGCGTGGGTAAATAGACATGGTGGGAGAAGCAGACAAGTTTTGTTTCAGAACGATGGCACAATCGGATTACGAATTTATAGATGGAACTATAATAAACCACCAGCGACATATGTCCAGCTCAATTCAAATCAAGAAACATTAATCAAACAATTACAACGAGACATGATGTAGGTACATCGAAACAAAAGGATACACAATTTATTATCAGTTAATTATAATACTACACATATCTGGAAAAACAAACAATTCTAGATTTTAAGTTCTAATTCTTGATATTTTTTCACATTTGCAAAACAAATCACACTAGGGAAGAAAGTAATTCAACCTAGCAACATAAATCCACAGATAGGCAACATAAATCAATAACCACACCTATCAACCTTCAAGGAACAATTACCTAAATAAATTGCCAATCATGACCTAAATCATGCCAATTTAACCTCACCCAAATAAAATTTCCACAGAAAATCTAACCTGGAATTACGGAAGTATACCGTTTACAAATGCCAAAACGCAAATTCAAACCAATAAATTACAAAATGGAAGCAGAACCTAATGTAGGCGAGACCAATAGTTGACGAATTCCAAAACGAGATTTCAAAATACGGCAGATTGAGTAAATCGAGTCGGAAGGAGAAAAAGACCGACCGCCACTTCACAACCCGCTCGGTACACTGAAAACATAAGGAAAACCACTACGACGAGACAAAACCCATTTTTTGATTAATAAATCCATTCAGACACTCATCTATGACCTAATACAAACGTATTGAAAGCTAAAATGCAATTTTCAGCGAAAAAAAAACTCATTGTTTGGAAACTACAACACAACATTCTACCTCCGAAATTACGTAAACAAACCCTACAATATTGACAATTACATTAATCACAGACATGATAGTAATGGTTTACCTAAATGAAAACTGAAAGGACACCTAGATACTTCACGTTGACAGAAAATCACGCTCCTCAAGAAATAGATACAAGGAGCCCCTACAACCAGGATAATAGATAACTAAGCCATCGATAGCTACCTAATAGATCAATAGGATCACAGATAGGAGAACAATAAATTGTAATTGCATACGGAAGTAACTATGACACATTAGAAAACTATACCAAGATCATAGGTTAGGAGATACAAATTGTAATTGTATACAGAAGTAGACTACAGTTAGAAAACTATAATAACATCTTAAGCAAAGGGAATACTAATTATAAGTGTGAACATTGAATTAATCATATCATTGACATAAATTGTAAATTCATATAGAATAGAACGTTAAATGCGCAAGGATAGAAAAACTAAAATTGTAGAGGATAACTATTAGTAAAAAAACGAAGACATGAATTTATTATGCTTCATGCATAGTTAGCAACAAAAGATATGCTAGATTAAACTGCTTATTACTATTACTACAAGTAAGAATACATTAATACGAATAACATAATAGACCAAGATGATGACGTTATTTAAAAATATTCAGTGATATTACAAATAGAATTTAACTATGGACTTTATGAATACAAAATATGTAACGGGAAACCAGTAAAAAGAAAAAAATAAATAAATAAATAAATAAAAAAATAAAAAATAAATAAAATAGAGTAAATTATATAAAAAGAATTGATTGTAGGTCATGAAAGAAAATATGAAATTATCAGGATTTATTGAAATGTATGTACACGGAAAGTTATAATACTAGAAAAAATAACGAATTCAATCGAAAATGTAAACCCTAGAAATTAATAATAAATTGTAAGAATTAATAATTGTAAGAAAAGTACTAAATAATAATAAAATTACAATTAAATAGTTTTAAGAAAACAATTTTTAGGAAAAAATTAATCATTAAGAAAATAAATCACATAAGGTCAACATTGTACATTATTATTCCAAAACAGGTAACGAATAACTAATAACGACATTAAGACTAGCCACCTTATACATGTAAAAGTTTCAAGTCCTCCCAAGCCCTCCATTTTGACGCGAGAACGGCAAAACCCCGAAATCAGCGTGTACGCGAAAATACCCAAATTTTGCCCAAACCAAAATTTCAAAAAGGAGGGGGTAATTGTCAACTCGTAAATCGACAATTCACAGTTGACAATGGACAATACCCGAGACAAGAATAAGCCGACGTTCTGAATATGCAGTTCTCTGACCCAATTCACACAAACTTTATACTCTCTGGTTATGGTCAAATGTCTCACGAGCCTGACGGTGCGTATTGGGACCAAAACGGGAACTTTTATTCTCGTCAAAACTAAGGGATCAAGAGACGAACAAATCGTACCCTTACAATTTCTGTCCAATATTCCATGGAAAAAAATATCAATCATCAATCAATTATAACGTTTGGAATGTTGCTCGAATTTAAATCAATACTGTTGACATGAATCTTGAAAGTCGGTGAAAATCGTAGTAAAATTGTTTTTATTCCATAATATTTTGTGAAGAAAGTTTCTTTGTCTCATAAATATGACTGCCTACAATTTTTACTAACCCAAAATATCAGCTCAAACATAGCATAGCATAGCTCAAACAGTTCTCGAAATATTACGAGTTTTGTTTCAAAACCTATAACCATTACCTATAATACCTAATACAAAATATTACTAGGTATGTTACTATGTAATTGAAAAAGAACATAATTTCAATGTAATACGTTTAATTTGCTTTTAATGTTCGACGCAGATTTGCATGTCCATATTCCGAGCCGTTCCAACTGAAAATGCAACTTGAATACCCGATATAAGATTGAAAAGTAGTAATTAGGTTTAGCATAATCTGATGGAAATTCGCTCATCAGATGGGTTGCACGGCTGAAACTTTTATGTTAGCGGGCAAGCCAAGACACTATCTTAAATTTATTTTTTTTTATAATTAAATAATTTTTTTTAACTCAAAAAGAACATTCAGTTTTTAAGACATCGAAAAACTTACCCGCCGAACAATTCTTGTACATTTTGACAGAGGCTTGATGAGTTGCGATGCACGGTAGTTTGAACAAGAATTGATGAACACGTTCTCCCCTGAGAGCAAACAAGTAGTACTGCTGTTGGCAGAATTGTCTGGCTGTGTGTTGACTGACCTTCCTTCCAATCATCTCAAGCCCAGTTCCGTCCCGTTCAATTTTTTTGCACAAATACTTACCGGAGCGGCTGATTCAGTTGTCTCTCGATACTTTTGATTCCTACTGGAATTCTATGCCTTAAGACGCTCCTTTTGTGCTCTTTCTTGAGAGCAAGTTACCTCGCCTTCAAGTCTCTTTTATCTCGCCGGAACCCCGTGAAAACGGAGTCAAGGATTTGGGAGCTGAGATCCTTACGTGTAGTCTTGATTGCGGATTAAAGTGACACTGCTTCGACCCTGAGTTTGCGACACATGCGGTTAGGAGAGGATAAGATCGGATCCTTCCCGTGGGTAGCTACTTATGTTGAGCTAAGGGCTTAGGTACTTGAAAGTTGTATAGTTCCTCGTAACAACATTCGAAGTCTGACGTTTTGGGAGCATTACCATGAACTAAATACGAAACCCTACCCGGACACCTGTCCAAGACATTGTTCTCCACCAGAAACTCCATTTTCCTAATCCTTGATGGAACCCTTTAGTGTAGAGATAATGAAGGTTCACATGTTCTCTCTGTCTTACATTTTAAAAGGGGAGGCATTTTTGATAATAGCGTTATTATCCTGTACTTTATTCATTATTTTGTCGTTAAATCTTATCATGGGTTAGAGTACTAGTTATATTAATACACACATATCAGATGTAAGATTCCTGGCCATTTGCGTTGCAAATCACGCAAGTAGCACTTTGGCCGTTTTTTGCCATTTTTGGTGATTTTGAGCGATTTTTAGCGAATTTTCGTAGAAAATAAAGCTATTGCAATGGTTCAAAAAAATTTTAAATGAAAAGTTCGAAAAATTTCTTCATTTAAATCTGTTTTGAGGCATTCTGAAACGATTCCTGAAGTTTGCGCTTTCTCATATATACATATAAATGTATATTTGTGTTATTCTAGACGATAACTCTCCTTAGGATTGAGATAAAAATTCCGTTCTTGCGCCAAAAAATCAAGGTGTGTTGGCCAGTTGTTTTTTAGCCCTTTAAAATGGTCAAATTTCAAAAAATGTGCTGAAAAATCACTAAAAATTGCTGAAAACGGCTAAAAATCGTTACATTTATAATTCTTAGCAGAGTATTGCTCAAATAAACTTTATCAAATCTAAAATAGAACATTACGAAATTCATGTAAAAATTAGGCTGAAAAATTTACTAAAATACATTAAAATTTGCTATAAAATTGATAAAAATCCAAAAACAAAGCTAAAAATTTTAGATTTGCTTTTTTAATGTTAGATTACTATTTGTAATACGTTTTTTGTCATGAAAATAATAGTTAAAATTCCCTTGCACTCTAGAAGCTCAAATTTCAAAACAATTTAACATTATACAGTACGATAACTTCCATACGTTCATGCTGCATGTTTGGATCTTTGTAGGACTCTTTTGTTCACCAAATGACCTTGGTGGTTACCTAAGAACTGCATTGAATTCAAACAAGAACCGACAGTAGCTGCACACGCTTCGATGTGCACCTTTCTGTTATAAGCATAATCCAGCAGGGTCCCTAACTTTTACAACCCATGCCCCTATATTATTTTTAAAGCAATCAATTGATCTAGTTGGTAATGTGAAAATTTTGAGAGAACCGATGTGCCTCATCCAATTGACAGAGTTTTTCTTGATACCGAACCCTTATGAATCTATATTTACCCTATTCCCAATTGTTACAAGGACGATTTGAAGAATCATGGTTATATTAAACTTATTATTATAAGTTATTACACTAGTCGCTCCGGCTCGCTGCGCTCTCCTCCACGTCCAGCTGGAGGTGCTTCGCCCTCTCTGGACCCCCCATTGAGGTGTATGACAACTGAAACATGTTGGGGATGTTGCTCGCTTCGCTCGTTTGAGGTGGGTTGTCTCACTGCCTTCACACGCTTTCATGTGGGACCATGAAAACTTTATTTGGTTTAATAACGATAGGCCATTTATCTCCGTAGAAGTACAATCCAAAACGAAAAAACAGAAATAAAATCTTATAAAAAGGGCAAAACGAAAGTTATGAATTGGTGTGTAGTAATTTGCTGCGTTTTCTATGTGGGACCACGAAAAGTTTATTAGGTCTAATAAAGATAGGCCATTTATCTGCGAAGAACGGCTATCCATCGTGTTCTACGCGTCCTGAAACGTAACTTTGTCGCTGACATTCAAAGTGCTTTCGATCAAATTTTAATGTGGCAGCGAATAGAAGATCGGACTCTCGGGGAAAAAAACCATCATTAAAAAGGGCTCCCACCTCCCTCCCGCCCTCCAGCCCATGGTTCGGGTGGGATTAAAAATATTTAAAATCGCTTATGCCCCGAAGATCTAAGAAGATCCCCCCACTTGTAGACTCTCACCACTCAGTCGTTTGGCCGTGCATAGCATGCACAGGCAAACAGACGAACAGACAGACATCCGGAGTTTCATTCTTATAAATAACTAGCCGCTCCCGCTCGCTACGCTCGCCTCCACGTCCAGCCGGGGGGCAAGCCCCCCGGACCCCCCATTAAGTTGCTCGCTTCGCTCGCAACGTGTGGCATGTAGGGAATATTGCTCGCTTCGCTCACAAAGTCTGGCATGTAGGGAATGTTGCTCGCTTCGCTCACAAAGTCTGGCATGTAGGAAATGTTGCTCGCTTCGCTCGCAAAGTCTGGCATGTAGAGAATGTTGCTCGCTTCGCTCGCAAAGTATGGCATTTAGGGGATGTTGCTCGGTTCGCTCGCAAACGGTAGATCTCTAAGGGTAGGTTTAACTTCTGTAGGGGATGCTGCTCGCTTCGCTCGCAAACGGTAGATCTCTGAGGGTAGGTTTAACTTCTGTAGGGGATGCTGCTCGCTTCGCTCGCTTGAGGAAGTTATACTGCCCCCGGACCCCCCATTAAATTGCTCGCTTCGCTCGCAAAACGTGGCATGTAGGGGATGTTACTCGCTTTGCTCGCAAACGGTAGATCCCTAAGGGTAGGTTTAACTTCTGTAGGGGATGCTGCTCGCTTCGCTCGCTTGAGGAAGTTATACTGCCCACCCAACTTGGCAGACGTCTTACAAACAAATTAAATCTTATAAAACTACGTGGAACCACGAAAAGTTTATTCGGGGATGTTGCTCGCTTCGCTCGCAAGGTATACCTGTATATGTGTAGGACAAAGTCCGTATTTATTGTGTTGAAATGGCTCTCGCTTCGGTCGCAAGGTACCTATGTGTACCTGCTCGCCTCGCAAGGTATTGCGTAGAAGTGCAAATGGGAACCCCCCTATGTGTACCTGCTCGCACCCCAAACACGTCATCGAACCCCTTGACGTCTTCCCAGAGCCTTCTCGCGAACACGGCAAAATTAATTTCTGATGTTAAACGCTTCTCCTCGCTTCCGCTCGCGATTTGACCGACTTAACGTCACTTTTTTCGATATCCGATTTCGGATTCAGATTCGGCGGGATCAAACCTTTATTTCGCCCGCGAAAACCGTTCCGAAAAACGTACCTTTATGGGGTATATTTTAATCGGAAAAAACGTAGTTTTTTGTTGGACTTTTCGAGAAAACGGGTCCGTACTCTCGCATTTTTTTGACGCATTTCCCGATACTTTTTTCGCGATCCGATTGCGCTGTCGTCTTCCTCGTAGGAAAACCTACGAAACCGGTATTTTTCCGGAATTTTCAACGGCCGTTTAGAGGGGTAGAGGAAGCGGGGAAGTGGAAAAAGCGCACATTAATTCTTACTTCGACCCCCCTCCCGCCCTACGGCCCATGGTTCGGCTGGGATTAGACAATTTTAAATTCGCTCGTTCCACCTTTCGGAAAATCTCAAGAAGATCCCCCCACTCGTACACTCCCCCCACTCAGCCGTTTGGCCGTGCATAGACACGACAGACAGACAAACACAGACGGAGTTTCATTCTTATTAATCTCTATCTCTATCTATACTATCTATACTATTAATAAGAATGAAACTCCGTCTGTCTGTCGTGTCTATGCACGGCCAAACGGCTGAGTGGGGGGAGTCTACGAGTGGGGGGATCTTCTTGGGATTTTCCGATAGGGTGTATAAGCGAATTTAAAATTTTCTAATCCCAGCCGAACCATGGGCCGTAGGGCGGGAGGGGGGTCGAAGTAAGAATTAATGTGCGCTTTTTGGACTTCCCCACTTCCCCTACCCCTCTAAACGGCCGTTGACAATTCCGGAAAAATACGGGTTTCGTAGGTTTTCCTACAAGGAAGACGACGGCGCGATCGGATCGCGAAAAAAGTATCGGGAAATGCGTCAAAAAAATGCGAGAGTACGGACCCGTTTTCTCGAAAAGTCCGCCGAAAAACTTGGTTTTTTCCGATTAAAATATACCCCACAAAGGTACGTTTTTCGGAACGGTTTTCGCGGGCGAAATACAGCTTTGGGTCCGCCGAATCTGAATCCGAAATCGGATATCGAAAAAAGTGACGGGCAGTCGGTCAAATCACGAGCGCAAGCGAGGGGAACCGTTTAATATGAGAAATTAATCGACCCGGGCCGCCCGTTTCACAACGTTGCTTACCAGAAGGGACCCTCACAGGGGGGTTCCCATTTGCACTTCTACGCAATACCTTGCGAGGCGAGCAGGTATACATAGGTACCTACCTTGCGAGCGAAGCGAGAGCCATTTCAACAGAATAAATACGGACTTTGTCCTACACATATACAGGTATACCTTGCGAGCGAAGCGAGCAACATCCACTAATAAACTTTTCGTGGTTCCACATAGTTTTATAGGATTTAATTTGTTTGTAAGAATTTCCCACAGAAAAAAACGTCTGCCAAGTTGGGTGGGCAGTATAACTTCCTCAAGCGAGCGAAGCGAGCAGCATCCCCTACAGAAGTTAAACCTACCCTTAGAGACCTACCGTTTGCGAGCGATGCGAGCAACATCCCCTACATGTTGGGTGGGCAGTATAACTTCCTCAAGCGAGCGAAGCGAGCAGCATCCCCTACAGAAGTTTAACCTACCCTTAGGGATCTACCGTTTGCGAGCGAAGCGAGCATCATTCCCTACATGTTGGGTGGGCAGTATAACTTCCTCAAGCGAGCGAAGCGAGCAGCATCCCCTACAGAAGTTAAACCTACCCTTAGAGATCTACCGTTTGCGAGCGAAGCAAGCAACATCCCCTACATGTTTCAATTGCGAGCGAAGCGAGCAACATGCCCTACATACCACACTTTGCGAGTGAAGCGAGCAACATTCCCTACATGCCACACTTTGCGAGCGAAGCGAGCAACACTCCCTACATACCACACTTTGCGAGCGAAGCAATACCTTGCGAGCGAAGCGAGCAACATTCCCTAATAAACTTTTCGTGGTTCCACGTAGTTTTATAAGATTTAATTTGTTTGTAAGAATTTCCAACAGAAAAAAACGTCTGCCAAGTTGGGTGGGCAGTATAACTTCCTCAAGCAAGCGAAGCGAGCAGCATCCCCTACAGAAGTTGAAACTACCCTTAGAGATTTACCGTTCGCGAGCGAAGCGAGCAACATCCCCTACAGAATTAAACCTACCCTTAGGGATCTACCATTTGCGAGCGAAGCAAATATGTTTGTAATACATCGCATGTGTACAGCCACACCTTGCGAGCGAAGCGAGCAACTTAATGGGGGGTCCAGGGTTTTTGTTTGCGAGTGAAGCGAGCAACATTCCATACAGGCCACACTTTGCGAGCGAAGCGAGCAACGTCTCCTATATGCTACACTTTGCGAGCGAAGCGAGCAATTTAACGGGGGGTCCGGGGGGCTTGCCCCCCGGCTGGACGTGGAGGCGAGCGTAGCGAGCCGGAGCGGCTAGTAGTATAGATAGAGACCAGCCATTCCGGCTCGATTCGCTCGCCTCCACGTCCAGCCGGGGGCAACCCCCCCCCCCCCCCCCCCCCCCCCCCCCCCCGTGCTGGTGTATCATATTTGAAACATGTAGGGAATGTTGCTCGCTGCACTCGCTCGGTGTGGCTGTATATGTGAGGAAGTTATACTGTCCACCCAACTTGGCAGACGATTTTTTCTGTTGGAAATGACTATCAAACGCGGCACTATATGTGGAACCACGGATAGTATAGTTTTAAGAAAGTTTCAGTACTAACAGAACAGTCACATGTTGAATGTTTGTACGTATTTGTTCCAGTTCCATTTTTCTAAAGGATCATTTCAAGTCCAACCCGAGGTTTACTTGGTCTAAGGTGGAAAAAACCATAGCGGAGTACGCATTTTTTCGTCATTTCCTGCATTCTTTCCCTGATTTTTTCGGGAAGACAGCATCTTTGAGCGATTTTTACGGCACCATCGTGTTCTGCGGCTCCTGAAACGTAACTTTGTCGGTGATATACTAAGTGTTCTTGATCAAATTTTAATGTAGCAGCAGATAGAAGATCGAGTGTTTAGCGAAAAAACGTGCATTAAAAGGGACTCCCACCTCCCTCCCGTTGTCTAGCCATTGTTTCGGGTGGTATTACAAATTTTTAAATCGGTCGTGCCCCTTCCCGAGAAATCCAAGAAGATTCACCCACTCGTAGACTCCGGCCACGCAGCTGTTGGGCCGACCATGGTCAGACAAACGGAGTTTCATTTTTATAAAATAGTATAGATAGAGATAGAGATAGAGAATAGAGATAAGATAGAAATTATGTTATTTGTTTCTACATTCGAACAATCCTTATTGTAATTCAGTTTTCCACCCAATTCGTTAGGGAATCGGGCTGTATTCAGTTCATTGAGTATTCCAAGCGACCCATTGTTGTTGATTTGTCAAACGACTTTACCGTCCATTGTTAAGTTTACCTTCGAACTCATTTTCTAGAGTTGTCTTCAGGCACGTTTGAATCCGGTCACTTCCCCGTCGATCACGGAACCCTATTATCGAATTAAGTTTACTTAGGTATTTACTATGAATCTCTGCATACTTGAATGAGTATGCATTTTAATGTATTAAAATGGCCTTTCAAATGCTTTTTACAAGACCAATTTATTAGTAACTACGTGTCGATGAAACTCACACTCTTTACCTCCTATAATAAAGTATGGGTGTTATCGTATTTGCTTTATAAGAATGGATAAATTAAAGCTATCCTGGGATTTGTAATCGCTACTATACTACGGTTTATTAGTTACGTTTGCGTATTTTTATATCTTTATATCATCGATTGTTCAATATTTTCACTGTTAATACTTATCTAGTTCCACTTACTAATTAAATGAAAAAATCCTATTATTGCTAAATTTTTTTTAAAAATATAATTTTTAATTTTTATTCGATGCCTCTGCTGTAAAAGGCTTCACGGCCAATCGCAAATGCCATACATTATCTAGAAGTAATACATTTACCTCCACTTCACTAGTTCGTATATAGGTATCCAGTAGTATAATAAATTCGATTTTCAAAAACAGATTCCCATTGTGATTTTGTTAACTGGTTTGGTCGTCGTTATTCAGCATGAGATGTTTAGTGTACGGAATTTCACGCTCACATTGAGGAAACCGGATAACAAATGGATGAACGTACACAGGTCAGGGGTGGTGGGGCTCTAAAATTTGTTGCGGTTCTATTTTAGCTCTTCAATTTTGCACTTTTCTGTTAAATCCTTTTTAAACCTGTTTTGTAGGATAAATCTGTTTATCCTAAGATTTCAGCACCAACTAGAAGAGGTCATACCTAATTTTTGATCCATGTTTAACTAAGAAGTATATACAGTCGGTTTCGAATCAACTTATATGTATATATATATATATATATATATATATATATATATATATATATATATATATATATATATATATATATATATATATATGTGAGTTGATTCGACTCTTCTATTTTTGACAAAGATTATTTTCGAAATATCAAATCATTCTTTTTTCTTTTTATCTGTGAAATTTATATCAAATTAAGTTTATTATATGTGTAGTGTGTGTGTGTGTGTGTGTGTGTGTGTGTGTGTGTGTGTGTGTGTGTGTGTGTGTGTGTGTGTGTGTGTGTGTGTGTGTGTGTGTGTGTCTGTGTGTGTGTGTGTGTGTCTGTGTGTCTGTGTGTGTGTGTGTGTCTGTGTGTGTGTGTGTGTGTGGTGTAAACAATCAGCTTCTTCAAATTAAACTGTGATAAGGTTCCACAAACCTTGTATGTAGTTACCTCGGTATTATTCTGTCCGAGCTGTTATCTCGGTACATATCGGTTTCAATGCCGCCGTGTACCTTCATTTCCCCGTACGTACGTACTCTCTCCACAACAGCAGGACTCCCAACCTGAAAAATTTCTCTCCTCGCATCTTTACCCAACGTGAAATCCAATTTCTCGGTCTGGCTTAAACCCCCTTGGTTGGTTTTAATCATTTATTCAATGCGCGTACTCTTTGCTCGTCTTTGCTGATGCGGTTCTAGAAACGTATTTGTTGCGGGGATGAGGGGGAAAACTAAGCGGAGCCTCGCAGCACAATCTGCGGTCATTAAAACGCAGTCCCCTTAAGGCATTTGCAGTTGTGAGCTTTTTAGGAGCTTTAATTTCTATACTGTGTTTCGTATTCTTAGCCAGTCTGGAGAACGGCGAATGGTGGTGTCATTAGTCGCACCTGTCTTCCATTCGTTAGTTGGTGGAAATTAGAGCCAATGAAATGCCTCTTTCATCTCTCGTACTAGCTCTCTTCATGGACTGTTCCCAGCTGTACGTTTTTACTGGTATTACTGTGGACCTCGTTTGAAACCCCAGAGGGTTCCTTTATGAATTTTTGAGTACCTACCTTCCATTCATTTTCGTCTTGAACATCTTGATTGTTAATTCTAAGCTGACAATAATTACTCCACGTCTCTTCTTACACAATTCATCCATTAGATGAATGATACATGTTTCGACTTTTAACAGTCGAATTCAGTTCAATTTTACATTATCACGAACGCTTTATATTAACTTGAAACTTGTATAAACAGTTTATCGGTTATCCAATTCACTGTTGGAAATTATTCAACTATGTTTTGTGAGGATTAAAATTGTTTCAATACCTACCGATTTATGCGGTAAAAATCACATTATCTGTTCTTTTTTACCAATGAAATTTTGGCACTCACCAAAACAATGATTTCTGATTTTTTTAGTTATCCAAATCAACCAATTTTCAGTATATACTTCCATGAATTTGTGAAACTGGCAGAAATGATGATTTTTAGAAACTTCAGTTATTCTTAACTCCTGCCACTCGATTTATAACCTACCAATAATTTATTACTTATAAATAACGCAGAAGTTGACAATTTTCCAAAGAAAATAATTTACACCTAATAATCAACATGAGTACAGTAGAATGATAAGAAATCTAAATATCGTATTTCTAATAGGGCCTATTAGTTTTACAAAAATTATTCAAACAACCGGTGAATCTGATATTTCAACAACATGACCAAATATCAGAATTAAAACACCTTGAAAATACTAAATGTACATTCCCAACTATGAATATGTGTATAAAAACTTCGGTAATCGATTCAGAATTCTCGAAATGGATTGCAAAAAAAAAAGAAATTTTCAAAAACATTGATTTTTAAAATTTTGGAGCCATTACTATAGCTTCATATTCTAAAAAAATTTGCCAATAAATTAGAACACCAAAGAATTACGCTGAAAAATGTAATTAAATGTCATCACTATTTGCTGAAAAATCGATTTATTAAAAATGAACCATTAAAATTGCTGCAAGTTCGAGATACTTGTAATTATCTCAAAGGTAGAGAAGCTTTGAAAGAAGTTTAAAAAATGTTTGTCCTCCAAAATATACATTTACACTTGATTTTTGCATTTCAGGAGCTTGCTTATCAATTAACGAATTTCAGTTAAAAAAAAAAAAATAATAATAATAATAACAGTAACAATTATAAAATAAGGCTGTATCAATGGTTCCAAAAATTTTAAAATGCTAATCATTGAAATTCGTTTTGAGACATTCTGAAACGAATCCTAGAGTTTAGAAACGCTTTTTCATAGATGTATTTCATTCCGAAAAAAATAACGTCCTTGCTCCAAAAAATTTAAAGGATGGCTTTTCAAATTAAAGGATGATTTTGTTTGCCAGCACTCTTCAAGCTCATTGAATTAGTCTAATTAAAAAAAAAAAAAAAAAAAAAAAAAAAAAATCTTGAAATATATCCGAAAATTGCTGATAACGGCTAAAAATGGTTGAATTTATATTTTTTTAGCAGATTTTTGGTAAGAAGAAGCTTATAACGATGAACTAGAGCATTAAAAAATGTATGCACAAAATTTAGCTGAAAAATGTGATTGAATTTCAATGGTATTCGCTATAATATGAAAAAACTCCAGATGAGTTTAAAATCCAAATTTTTTCAAATTACAGAATATTGTTTAGACAGAATTTTTCGGTAATGAAATTGGTAGTGATCAATTTCTATCCACTCAAAGTGCTCGAATTTCAAAACAATGTAACATAATTCAATGCGATAACTTGCCAAAATTCGCGTACACCATCATGCTCCATGACCTGAATTTTATGGTTCCGTGTCGGTGTGTCTGATGTTTGTCTGTCTATAGTAATTTCTTGTCCCGCCCAAAACTATACCAAGTTTCGGTCCAATTTTGAAAAAAGTGTCTGGGATTGTCCGGTTAGTTCCTGTAACTTTTACTGCCGTCGCATAAATAGTAGTCTGAGCGCATGCACAAACGTGAGTGCCTACATCATAACGTCGATTTATCACCTGGTGATGAATCTTGATTTATCTGTTGGTCAGATTTCGTTCGTTCAAACTGGGTTGGGTATATGTTGTAGCAGAATGCCCTATCAATTATATCGAGATTGATGTAGTAATAACCATTGCGTACGCACAAAACTAATATCGATTCATACAGGCAAAACTTCAAGTTTAATGGAATGATTTTTATCACATTTTCGGTGATTGTTTGGGTTAGCTTCTAGATTTCCCATACCGTGTTTCCTATCATCTATTGGTCCGATTTCGTTCACACTCGGGGAGCAGATGAGAATGATATGTTCTAGAAAAATTCCCTAAGAATTATATAGCAATTGGTGGAGTAATAACTATCGCGCAAGCGCAAAACTAAAATTGATCGATAGACAAAACTTCAAGGTGGATAGATTGATTTGGTTGAATTTTCTGGGATTGTGTGGTCTAATTTCTAGACGGTCCCCTATAAATTTCATTGCCGTTGGTTTAATAGTAATCAGAATTATAATTACAAAATTTCTCCAAATATTGTATGTACAGCGTGTGACACGGGTCTTCTTGAAAACTTATTTCATGTTCTATTTGAGTGTCCTATGTATAACTGGATCAGAAAATGATATATCTCTGACTTGGTGGGGGGTACCGGAAACTTGATAAATTTTCTATTAATTCCAAGCGAATACGACATAAAAAGGCTATATTTCTTCTTAAGTGAAGTTTGCAAACTAAGAAATTTATGTTTGTTTGACTGAAGGACTAACTCGCTTATATATACTGGTACTGCCTATGTTAACTGCTTTAATGTTATTTGAAATGATTTATGAAGTTCTTTGTGTGTTTTATTTTATTGTTGTGTCCAATATTTGTAAGGTAAAGAGAATAAGCTGAATTAACAATGAATGTTATATTAATTTGTAATTTATAAAATATTTGAAATATCTACTAACGCTGTAATACTGAATAGATTATCATTAATTGTGAGTAAATCATGTAACTGGACACTGTAAAGCATACTCGAATGTAAGGAACATACATGTTCAAATACATTGAATAAATAAATAAATAAATAGTAGTCAGTGTGCACGTGAAGACGTTAATTTTTCCAATAATAATGAATCGATTTTGATAACATTTTCAATTATTGTGAGCGTTAACCTTAAGACAATATCCGCACATGCGATATGAATGATACCTTTATTTTGCATTCCAGCATGTATGCACATTTATTAATTACTGTTATATTTTGCATTCAATCATTGCGACTCGTATTTTGTTGTTCAAGTGATTCTATACGTCGAAGCTAGAAAATCTGAGGAAGCTATACTACCCACCCAACCTGGCAGACGTTTTTTATTGAATAATATTATTTGGAACGAGATTTGTATTTCTATTTATTTTCATTATTATTTTATTTTTCCCAATAGAAAATTGGTACGAAATTGGTAGGAGAGATAACAATCTCTTTGCACTCGACGTGATCAGATTTCGAGACAATTTAACATATAATTCGAATATTTACGAAACTCCGCACGGACGATCATGCTGTATGTCTAGATCATACCTACAGCTTTGAAAGTGATGAGTGACATTCTTTCACTTACATATACTCAAGTCCAATTTTCCTGCTCACGGAATAGTGCGGCGAAGCATACTTGGAGTGAGGGGGTAGAGTCAAAATGAGTAAAATTCAGTCATATCTCTAAATGTTCTGGAATTAGTCTGAACAACACTCAGGAGGAACTTACTACCGAAATTTTCGCAGCTCCAAAAAAGCTCACAGCAAATACTTTCAGGGGAACTACGGTTTAATGACGACAGATCGCACTGCAGGTTTCTGTTTAATTTTTTCCTTCCTCCCTATTATAAATATTTACGTTTCCAAAACCGCATCTGCAAATAAGAGGAACGTGTACGCGCTTTGAATAAATTATAAAAATCTTGGGCTTAGATCTGGAGCGGGAAATTGGATTTAACACTGGGTAAAGATGCGAGGAAATAAATTTTTCAAAAGGTGCGGAGAGAGCACTTACAGCGAAATGAAGGTACGCGACGGCACTGAAATCGAGATGTACCATGATAGCAGACGCGTGGACAGAATAATATTGAGGTGTAACAACATATATGCTCAGCGTCGCCGACGAAGAAGATGCGATTCTATGAGGTGGATTTTGCAGCGTGCTTATCCCCCAATACGTTAAACACGTATATATGCGAATTGCAGCTATGTATGTATTGCCATCGCTTCGCGATTCGGTATGTGGTTGCTTCTTGAACCATGAGGTTTATATGCAGTAATTTATTCACTATTTGAATAAAAGAAAAGAAGGTTCGTTTTATTCTGAACATCCGTGTATTAAAATAGTCCTACAACATGCACTTCTGAACGAATTTCCGTAATTTTTGTGTTACATTCAAATAATCAATTATTTTGAAATTTAAGCACTTTGTGAGTAAAACTTAGTTAAATAATAAATTTATTGAAAAAACTTTTATAATTAATATTCACCTTCAACAAATAGATTGTTACCATTTTTAATTAACCGGTCTTCCGAACGTGTTCTTATTGTAGCGTATTTGAATAAATTTTAAATATATTTTCCAGAATAGTTTTGAGCATAAATGCTTCATAAACCATTCAGTAGCTTCTTAATTTTGAGTTTTTGTGCTCGATAGGTTTTGTCCAACAAACGCATAATTTCTTTTGGAATGCCTGATTTTTCGGTGAAATAATGCATCCCTATCTCAATCCTATGGAGGGTTATCGTTTGAAATGTACAAATAATTTAAATATATATTAGTAGATATATATAGAGTATATATATTAGTATGTCCTGAGAGCCTATGAACCACTAGGACTTTAGAAGATAAAAATGTTGCCAACCACTGAAACATAAGTTTCCACAACAAATGAACCCATAGGTAGTCTCCAGCTAAAATTTCTTGGCAACTGAAAACTTCTATTAATTTGCATTCTACATCAATCTACATTAATTTGAAAAAGCAATTAGCCGAATCATAAATTTATTTTGTGATTTCCGTTTCCTTTGTTTTTTAAAAGTGTTTCTGTGTATATTGCTCTCATAGGGGACATTTAATCCACACACAAAAAAAAAAAAATATATATATATATATATAGATATATATGTGTTGTGTGTGTGTGTTTGTGTGCGTGTGTGGGTCTGTTCGTGCGCGCGCGAGCGTGTGTGTGTGTGTGTGTGTGTGGAATATTATATATATCCAAGAATCGTTTCATAATGCCTAGAAACGGATTCCCTTGAAGTAAATTTTGGAAATTTTTGGAGGCATTGTATTAAGTCCATTTTCCACTAGAGCTAGCCAAAAGGTTAACGGGCTGTGAAATATTAATAGCTGTGTTAATGAGGTTCTTCAGGAACCACTGAAATACACCGTGCTAGCATAACAGTCTAATGGCTTCTAAATTAGCAGATTTCATTTACCCGATTTGACCCGTATTCACAAGGCAGATAATGTTGGTTCACATCGACGAATTCAATACCAAACTATCGTGTGAATAAATAGATATCGACGGTATTTCACCGCGTCTCCTCTCCAAGCATGACTTCTGTTGAGCCCACATCCGAGAGAAGAGTCTTGAGGAATGATCGTTATAGAGGCCATCCACGCGCTCTAGTTATTCCCGGGCAAACATTTGGTGGATGGTTAGAACATCTGGGTAAACATGAACCCCAAAAGCTCCTTTGGGTGGAATAATTGAACAAAAATATGGCTGGCATGAACTAAGGATACCTTGAACTTCTCTTACGAGTTTGCAGACAAGCTTATCTTTGATTACTTTTTGGAAATACATTTCACAGTAATAATTTTGAAATTTTAGACTTTTGTTTGTTTTTGTGAACCTATATACATATTTCATAAGAGAGAAAATTCGTTCGTTTGGTTTTTGTCCGCTTTAAATGGCCAAACCGTTGCACCGATTTCCATGCGGGTAGACGCAAATTGATGAGCAAAATTCCAGGGGTGGTTTTAGGCTTTATTAAAATCCTCTAAATTTACTCTTTGATCGAGAACTCGGCTTTTCCCAACGCCGTCACCTTGGTAAACATCTTTGTAGTTAAAGAAAAACCGGACATGCGTCAAACTTTTCTCGTCAAATGTGGATGGGGTGAGTTCACTCGTAAAGAACTTTCAAAAACAAACTCAACGATACCAATACGATTTTGGTTCGTTGAGCCGAACAGCTTCTATTCGTAACGGTAGATCTTCAAAAATTGACATTAAAACCGCTTTAATAACTGCAGCATTGTTGGTCAGGAAAAGTTTTAACATAACTAAGGTTGTAATGAATAGGAAGCGGGGACGCTTGGTTTAAAAATTAATTAGGTACAAGTTGAAACTCTATGGCCAGTAATAACAGGTTGCAATCAGTATAAGTTGAACTGAAGCCATTTTGTGAGACTGCTGGGGTAAACTGACAAGATACGAAGCTGCCTTACATAGTACAAGGTGCAATGTAATTATCATAAACTGCCCGTCGCGGAGCCCGTGCACATGGCTTGTGTTCAATAATAACTATTACACGATCATATATACTATCAAGAAAGGGTCAATGATTACTTACATATGTGACTGGTATGAATTTTTGTTTTTCTTGATTTAACTCTTGAGTTAGGAAATAACATGTGCAATATTTAAATAAAATAGCATTAGCATCATCATTAAGAATGTGCAAATATGTCTGCATATGTGCTTGCTGCAAAGCTTCAGATTTTTAATGCCGTCTCTCGGTCAGTTCTTTGTTACGCAGCACAGGTGTGGGGTTGTGATGAGTTTGAGCCTGCTGAAAGAGTTTTAAGATTCTTCTTGAAAAAACTATTTTGCCTTCCAACCTGCACCCCAACATATATGTTGTTGA
This sequence comes from Adelphocoris suturalis, assembly GCA_030762985.1. Taxonomy (NCBI): domain Eukaryota; kingdom Metazoa; phylum Arthropoda; class Insecta; order Hemiptera; family Miridae; genus Adelphocoris; species Adelphocoris suturalis. The sequence continues at coordinate 93,682,038 of CM061042.1, forward strand.
TCGAAACAAATCTACTCCCTGTATTTTGCTATACCCTGAAACTACATTTACTATATGTCGCTAAGATCTTAAAAATGGATGACTCACGATTTCCAAAAGTGGTTTTGAGGGAAATTAGTTCTCGTGAGATCTACTGGACCAATTCATGGACGAGTTTGGCTAGCAGGTTTGAGATTCCTGGGATGAAACTTATGGTTTATAGTGTGTGTTAGTAGAAATGATATCTGGCACCTTCATTTCTTCATACCCGTCACAAAATACTGACTGCAAAAACAAGCCAGCACAAAACATAGCTAACTTCACAGCACAACCAGTAGCACAAAACATTGCTGCTGGATATTTACCTGGCGAGTGAAAAACCCAAATACTTTATCCAGAAGTTTGTAAAACAACAAATTTTATCCGTATTTTTCAGAATACACCAATCAAAGATCAATACATGTTTTGACTAAATGTAATGCTTAGCAGAAGATTTTCGTAGTCTCAAAACTGCTCTTGTAGATTAAACCGCTACTGTTATGAAATAAATTTATACGGGGTGTCCCTGAAGAAAATGCCTATAGTTCATGAACCGAAAAACCTGCATTAAAACCGGGGAAAATAAACGGCTAATAAGTAGTATTACAGATCTTTATTCACACTGTGCATTCTGTCATACCGCGATTCTTATATAATAATGTGGTATTGCTAAAACTAAAACTAATCTCTGAACTGAATGGAACGTCAAACTGCAGGTTCATGACATCCTTAGGTCTCTTCGAATCTCAGTTATTGACCTGACATTTAAACTATAAATCTGAGAGAATCTTTGACGTAGCGTTTGGAATCTACAATGATACTAATTATCATGAAAAGTTGACTAGCGAGCGAATACGCAACGTAAGGGCTTGTTATCAAAGCAGGACGACAGCACAATAATTGGGACATTCCTAATCCAACTAATGATGCTATTCAGCAAGCGTTTCTGCCGCTGCCGCACTGCGTTTCTGCTGGAATCTGTAAAATAGGTATCACAAGCTTTGTGATTGTGATTAGAATGCTTACCGTTGCCAGAATACCTAGCTGTCTCAGGTGATGGAAGATGAGTGGTGGATCGTTTTAAAGCCTAAAGTTCGTCGCAATGCACTGATCTCCTTAAATGGTGATAAATCATAGCTTTTGAATTGGCGTCCTTCGATATTGTTCTTGAAGTACTGTTATATACACAACGCCACGTAATCCTTGCTGCATGTAGAAATAATATGAATATAGTCAAATAAGGTTTCTCAATGATAAACTGACTAGAATACATTTTTTGAATAAAATAATCCAGACTTTTGGATGATAATGAGTTCACCTTTAATTGGTGTATTTTAAAAATCCAGTCTTTAGTAGGCAGGATATCGGATTCATTGCATACCTAAATATAGATTTCAGTGAAGTTTATTTATTTATAAAACACGAGACAAGCCCAGTTACCTAATGCATTATAGCAAAATGAAGTGATTTGATTAAGTGATTTATTCACAACAGAGAGTGACACCATTGAACTGATTGAAGTTTATTTGTTTATAAAACACGAGACAAGCCCAGTTACCTAATGCATTATAGCTATATGAAGTGATTAATTTACTACAGAGAGTGACACTATTGAACTGATTGCGTGTTCCTTATGAAATATTGATAACAAATGTCCCCAAAAACTACTGCAAATTATTGCATAAAGTGGTTATTCAGTATTAGATAACCCTTTTGCGCAGATTTCTGATTTATATATAGTCAGGCATCACACGTGCATAGACAGTTATTGCGGGGAAACCGAATCAGATCAAGCCGAATTAATGGAGAGCTTTTGTATTTCTCTTGAACACGAAAACAAGCTGTTGGAGCGAGCACGATGAATGCAGACCTTTTCGCATTGATTTATCGTAGCGTTTTCGTACGCCCGGGAGAAAGAGAACTCGTATAGAGACGTTAACGTGACTCTAGTAGTGAATCACTACTCAAAACTCACAGTAGACAATTTCCAAAATATTACAAGAAATAAGAAACAACGACCACTCACAATAACGACATCATACAAAACTTGGCCCTTCGGGCCTCGCATGGGGCTCCGCCCCTTGACCCCGCCAGGGGGCGTTCGCCCCCCTGGACCCCCCGGTTGCTTTCCGCTTTGAGCCTTCAGCAAAAATACTAAAACATGGAATACGCTTTCTTCCCGCTTGTTCGTAAATGTAAATAAATTTAAAACTACGATATCAATGTTTTACTTATCGAAATTAGAACAATGTACCTAGGTATGTAATTTTATGTTATGGTGCGCGTCTACAATTAGGTACTATAACCAAGATTGACTTCTCAACCAAGTGAAAACAAAACAAGCAGAGTTGTTTACTATATCCATTTATAACATAAATAAATATGAAACAACGACATAAATAGAAGAACAAGTACGAAAGAAATTTGTGATAAATTGAGAGCTTTCCAACGAATGGAGAACAACTTTTGTCCGGTGAAAACCAAAGAAGTTTCATTTCCCCAGCAACGGCTAGGTTGTACGTGAAAATCAAAAGAAAAAATTTCGTGACAGATCCGTGTAACGTTTTTCGCTATTTGTCCAAGGCTAAAGCATGTTCCATGCTAAAAGATTCTGACGTGAAGAACACAAATCTTTAATACGTGCAAAATTAATCTTGAAACGAAAGCAAGAACAAGTAAAACACGAAAGAAACATATAAACAATGGTTACCAACAACAAAAGACGGTACAGGGAAGTCAGGCGATTTTGTCGGGTGTGTGTGTATATTAGGGTGGTTCAAAAAAAAAAAAAAAAAAAGTTCTGGGATTTCTTGTCCGTATAGTTTTTTGCTTCCTCGGTATGTCAGGATGACCCTCCTAAATTTTTAGCAAAAAATATTAATCCTAACCACTTTACCTGGGTCGATTTTGGCCAGTTATCGACCGCTATCGTAAACCAACCTCTAAATTGGGGCCGAGATGATGATTTGAAGGACGATTTCAATTTTTTTGGGTCAATTTATGGGTTTTCGCATACGCTGAACACAATGAACTTATTTATTTTACGCTCCGTCCACTAGTAATCCTGTAAACTAGCAGAGGGCGCTGCTTAAAGATAAGTAAAAATCGAAAATTTCACCGAAAATGCTGTCGCCTGGTTAAGAATTGTACTAGAAACATGCTATTATGGTCGCATAATATGCTTTGGCATGTTCTGAACATGATTCTGTTTTTTACTATACTTTTCCTATCGGCCATAAACCTCAAATTAACTGTAGGGTAATAGATAAATTCACCCTAATTTCACCGGAAATTATGTCGCTTTGATAATTTAAGGTCCCGAAATACCTTGTGTCGATAAAATTTGGTATTTTCCAGGATCCTGGGTACAAAAAGCCGTTGGTAATTTGGCAAGGACTTGAACCGGCATTGTACTTATTTGCCAAATATAGCGGCAAAATGGAGAAAATTGCTAAATTTTCCCATTTTTCTGTAAAATTCCTTAGTTTCTATCGGTTTTTCAGGGTTGAATTCGTAGTTCTGAATTGTCTGAACTGTGATTGGATCGTTTGAGCGTAGGGTTAGCTGTTGTCAGCGGTATCGGTCACGTGTAAAAGCTTGTACAATGGTATTGGGTCGTTAAGCGAATAAGTACAATACTAGTAATATTATCCGACCATAATAGCATGTTTCTAGTACAATTCTTAACCAGACGACAGCATTTTGGGTGAAATTTTCGATTTTCATTTATCTTTAAGCAGCGCCCTCTGTCAGTTTACCGGATTACTAGTGGGTGGAGTGTAATATAAATAAGTTAATTGTGTTTAGCGTATGCAAAAACCCATAAATTGACCCAAAAAAAAAAAATTAAAATCCGTCCTTCAAATCATCACCTCGACACCAATTTAGAGGTTGGTTTACGATAGCTGTCGATAACTGGCCAAAATCGACCCAGGTAAAGTGGTTAGGATTAATATTTTTTACTAAAAATTTAGGAGGGTCATGGACGGTCCTGACATATCGAGGAAGCAAAAAAACAATGGGAACAAGAAATCGCAGAATTTTTTTTTTTTTTTTTTTTTTTTTTTTTTTTTTTTTTTTTTTTTTTTTTTTTGAACCACCCTAGTGTATATATGTGTGTCCATGCCAACTGCATGATAGTTGCTATGTTAGGCAGTTAGGGTCATCCTAGAGAAAGAGTTGTCGTCTCGTAATTACGATTCCGAAAAAGCTGAGCAAGAGTAAAGCTGACTCTTCCCGTTTCGAAAAGTGTTTCTACGTGACGAAAACCTCTTCTCGTTTTGGATAAGCCATTTTCGTATACGAGAAAATGAATACGAGAAGTACAAAAACTCCAATTAAGGTTTAGTCTACTGTTGCATGCCCAAGACGCTTTGCGATTCTCACTCGTGCTGATTCCCCCTCCTCTCACTCTATGATGATAAACCAGCTGATAGAATTTCAATGGAATTCAGTTTTCAAGAAATCGAGTTTATTAAAACTTGTTACATATATCGACGAACTTTTGAAGCATAGGTCGGTGTTTTGTTTTAGTTTATTAGTTTTCATTTTTCGGTTACTAAGTGCCTGTATTTATGTGGTTATACTTTGATTATGATGTGCCATCGTACGTAGAAAATTATGAATTACCTTTTATTATGTACACACTGACCACTGGTTTTATGATATTGTATTAATTTTCACCGGAAGGCTGATGCCTCTATCTATGTAGGTAGTTATATATTAGGGTAGAGCGCAGAAATTAAGGCTATGTTGGACCAGTCAGAAAATGTTCTATTCACTGTCAATAATAAGGTGTTGAAATATATATATATATATAAATATATATATACATACATACATATATTCCATTCTCCTGGTGGGTCATTGCTTCTATGACCCGAATGAGGCAAATAGTTTGACGAGACATTAGCGGATACACCATCTCGGCGTCAAGTAGTAGAAGTACCACTTTTTTGAGGGGAAAAAGTAAAAAATACCACCCTACAATTTTGGCAAAAAAAATCCTCTTAATCTCTTATTATTGACAGTGAATAGAACATTTTCTGACCGGTCCAACATAACCTTAATTTCTAACTCCCCACCCTATTATATATATATTTTTAAATGTGCCATAAATTTCATTGAATAACTGTGTAGCCGCTAATGACACTTCTGGTTGAGATGCGGCCTGAGCCACTAAATAGTTTTTTTTTTTTTTAACCGTGTATGAACCAGTGGTCGGCGTCCTGCGTGACAGTTATCTGTATGTAATACAGAAATAAAACTCATTGTTTCATAATTTGCAGCATTTTTGGAATCTAAGTATCTTGAACATAAACTAAAAAATTAATCCTAAGGGGGTTAAATAAAAATTGTTTCCCCCCGAGAGTTGTAATCAAGATTTTGTATGTTTAAAGTTACCTGAGCCATTTTTACCTATTTAACAAGCTATTTGTGTTTATCAGATTCGTGTATTTATTTTGTATACAATTATAAAACCCCACTTAGTTATAAGTTTTTCCACTAATTGGGTTTTTACCGTATAACCTATGTATTTTTCAAAACTGTTTATTCTGCAGTACGTTGCTTCCAAGTTTGACTAGTTGCTACACTAGTTAATTTACGCATACTCAGGCACCGTAACATCATTTCTCTGATTTCAGTTAGAAAGGAGAATTTTTTAAGAAAATTACCTAACTTTTCATAGTATTTTCTGATATAAGGGAAAGGATAACACAACTCTTATCGAAATTCTACCGGCCTTTCAGCGTACCTAATCATTACCCTGCAGGAGTATCTTCAAATTGAGTTTTAATCAACAACTCTGAAGGAAAATGCCCTAAATGATGTGAAGGTCAAGATGTTAGTAAGCTAAGTGTTGTGAGAGAAATGGTGGAGGGTTTAGGTTTGCTTTTGAATGCCTTGGCCGGTCAAACTCGTCTATCCAACCCACTAACGGAAGGAGGAATTCAACCCTTTGCGGGTCTATCTTTCGTCATGCAGCAGAACCCAATTGTACCCAATTGTTCCAAAATAATAACCTTAATGTTATCCTCGGTTCTGGTCATGTCTTGAATAACTTAACAGGCTCTTCAAAGTAACTTACTTATCATTCCTAACAAATATATTCCTTATTTTTACAATTACGTTATGCATAACTCATAACTAACTGTTGTACTTCATTTCTCTCTTATATTAACTACTAAAATTGAGTTATTGAAATAATAACTTTTATTTAAATTAAAAATATTAAATTTAAAGTTGTCAAATCAGTTGGTAATATTTATGTATGACTATTGTACAATTTATTGTTATCGAAATCTATCGTACAACTACGTGAAGCTAAGTTGAGACTCGTTCGCTTATAGCTTCATCAGAGATTTGGCACAGTTGATGGAACAGTTTGGTTATTATGTATTTTACTGTTATAATGATAAAAATAGTTTTTCACTGCGAAAAGTTCACAGTTTTATTCATAGAAAGATCATAGGTACATTCAGTATCATAAACGGGTTTGAGACGCCAATTTTTGAAGGAACAATGCCCCATGGAAAACCACTTTAGTGCAAATACCTGCTACTCCATACGGCCGTACGTGATTGATATGTAATAACATCGGAAATCCAAAATAGGCTGAACATCTTCTGCTATACTTCGACTATCGTATATTTGGCAAATGCCACTAATGTACTTACTAATAACGTACCATAACACAGCCTGGAGCCTGCTAAATTTAGTAGAACCTTGAAAAATTGTTGAATGGGTGGTTCTTTTAGGAATTCTTCCAGAACAATTCCTTCATTAAAACTCAAAACTTTAGGGAGGTTTTGGGGGTGGAAGTACGGGATAAAATAGCTTTTTGGTGCTTAAACGAGTGGAAATGATACCCTCTAGCGCTTAAACGAGTGATCCTATTATCTTCAATCCGATTAAAAAACATATAGTGTAGAATCGAATTGTCCTTATCTTTCGTTGCATACAATTTTTGTTTATAATTCAAAGTTTTTGAGCTGTTTTAAAAACTTAACGGTTTAGAGTAAAGTTGAAAGAACAGCGTTTTGAAATGAGAACTCTATCCCCCTTGACCTTTGCTCGACCATACTCAGTCAGTTGGCAAATAATGCAAGGTGCCTCCTACTTCAATACCGGCATATTACTTCGTCTATTACTTACTTCACTCTTGCTAAAGTACTCGAGCTAGTCTCAGTTATCAGTGTCTCACCGCCAATACCTGTCGTTTGGTGGCCTTCACCTGACATCGCTCAGTACATGTAGACCAGAGCTCAACACTGAACAGATACTCACGGAACATTGTGCATATGATGCCATTCCCTTCCATCCACATTACACCCCCATCGAGTACGGTTACCTCTACAAGGTGTTTGTGGGTTGTTAATATTGAAACATTGACGTGCGTTGTACTTACTAGTAAAAGAAAAAATAATATTTCTATTTACAGAAGTTGCGGATTATAATTAAGATTTATTACATTACTTTATTTATAATAAATTAAATTTTTTTTAAATTGTTGAATTGTGTTTAGCGGAGCGCGGATAAGCAGCTACTCTTGCATAGAATAGGATATTGTTCATAAAAAGTGGCATATGCCATCTGCTATAAATTGTCAATGCACGGTAATGTACTAAAATGTTAAACGGCCACTGCGCAGTGCGTGGCCAGCAATATAAGGTATGAGCGCGGTTTTGTGAATTAATTGTTTACATAAGGATGATCATTTCCAATTAATTTTGTAAACATGATAGCAGCCACTATTGGGACATGAGGAATAGTGAAATTAGTGTCTTTCTTGAACAGCTGAGAGAGCTAAATTCTCTCCTGTTCATCTTAGGAAGTTGAAATTTGATCGGGAGACTATGGGAAATGGAGTCACGATTGAAACGGCGGACTTCCTTAGTTGCGGGGAATTCAGTTACGACGATATTCCCATACTCCTAGGTGGTCATTTTAACGAACGTCACACGTTTCCAGATTCATGGAATATAATTAGTGCGCATCGTCCTCTCCTTTCTATAACGGCCTTTACCTACCACCAATATCAACAATATTAATAATGAAAGTGCCAAAGGACATGTTCATGTGACAATGTATCAGCGCGGAGCATTTATATTTAGATACTTTCAAGTGTTAGGTAGTTATTCGCTACATGTACGCCAACAGGATATTTTCATCAATCTCTGATCACACTTTTAGCGAATTTTCGGTAAAAAATGAAGCTATTATAATGGCTCCAAAAAATTTTAAATCGAAATTTCGGAAATTTTTCTTTATTGAAACCCGTTTCGGGGCATTCTGAAACAAATTCATGAGTTTAACACTTTTCCACACACACACACACACACACACACATTTTTTTTTTTTTTTTTTTTTTTTTTTTTTTTTTTTTTTTTTTTTTTTTTTTTTTTTTTTTTTACACAAACACTCACCCTCAAAGGCGGAGGGGGCACACCATTAAAATTAAAAATAAAGAAATAAAATAAAAAGTGGGGAGGACGCCCAGGTTTACCCGACGCCGGCTCTAGGGATAAGGGAAGTTGCAGGACGAGAAGGAAGAATGGGATGAAAGGAAGTGCCCCTATAAAACGACCACCAGTTCAAGTAAGAACCCCTCAGGACGCGGGTGGTGATACCACGGAGTACTCCTGCCGAGATGCCCAACTCGAGTATAACTCCGTACGCTTTTCCCGCACCACATTCCCACGCCATGACACGGTCGCGGCAATCACCTTGATGTTGATTAGGTGCCACTCCTTTTAGCTCAGATATCGCTTGGCGCAGATCATTTCTATCATATTTACTTTTCTTAGCCCGCCAGGTCTGCTCCATGTCCACGCTGCCACTGACAACCTGGACATCCAGGATTATGGCAGACCCATCGGGCTTGATCGCAACGATATCTGGCTTCTTGCCCCGGTCACTCGGCATGTGGTATAGTCTCTCCCTTTCGACATCCCAACCGCTAGATGACAAAGCACCTGCTATCTGCTTGGCAACCGCATCGTGACGTAAAATGCGGCCACCGTGAGTACGAGGACACTGCTGCACTACATGATATAGATTCTCATTTTTACCCCGACAGGCACGGCAAAGGGTGTCAACTGTCCCGCGACTACTCCTCGAACACCTCACCGAGGTGGCTAGTGTAGCCACCCGGACGGCGTGAAAATGGCGATAGTAACGGGCCAAAATGCCCTCTGAAGCCCATTCCACCCACTGGGTAGAAATGGGCCATTCAGAGCACTGTCGGAGTTCTTCACCATCTACTGACTCATGCAGTGCAGCAGCGAACTCAGCAGATGAGCTGGGTTTTCCAGCAGTTGGTGTTGCTCGATCGCACCACAACAACTGCTGCCGGACAAAGTCCAGGTCGACAGCAGTGCGGGCCACCTCCCAGCTTGAGCCCCTAAGGGCAAGCAGGCGCTGGCGGCGTAAATATGGGATATGGCAGAAAGAGAGACAATACCGAGCCCACCGGCCTTGACCGAAAAAAAATCATTTGCGTGGATGTAAGCACTTGGGACATTAGGTGGAAAGCCTAGCCAAGAGCGCACAGCAGGTCGAACTTCACGATCTAACTCAAGCAGCCTCCCCGCAGTAAGCCTGCCAAAGACTAACCCATAGGTAGCTTTGGCAGTAAGTACGTGCGAAGGAGGCGCAGCTTCTGCTGTGGCTTCAATGGAGCCTTGGTGACACGAGCTAATGCTCCACCAAGGTCCACACGGCTTGCGGCAATAGTGGCCACACCCATGAAGTCGATCCCCAAGGTACCGCCAGACCTCCAACACGGATCGGGCAGGGATGGAAGTTTGTCCTAAGACAAAACACTCCTCATCCACTACCTTCACCTGATGTTGGCGACCAGACGGGACCAAGGAGACCGACCCACACTTAGCTGGGTTGACCACCAAACCACACCTGGCTAGCTGCTCAGCAAATGCGTTGAGGGAGATCTGCAAGCCCTCACGGGTTTCTGCGAGTAGGATGACATCATCAGCAAAAGCCAATGCACCTACTTGCACCCCAGGGGCAAGATCAAACCCTATTTCAGCTGGCAGCTTACCCAAGGTCGTACCCACGACCAGGTTGAAGAGGAGTGGCGATAGAGGATCCCCCTGGCGTACCCCGCGCCCAATAACAACATCCCCTGACATCTCACCTTGTGCCTCGAGGACCTTCGTGGTACAGACAGGCAACATACTCAATAAAACGAGCAGGTGCCCCGACACCACGAAGACAATCGGTCAGGGTAAAGTGGCTAACTGTGTCAAAGGCCTTAGCGGACGTCCAGAGCGGCAAGATGGAGCTGACGTTTCTTGATACGGGCCAGCGAAATGACAGTTTGGAGAACTGTTAGATTCTCCGCTGTGCCATCCGCTGGACGAAATGCTCTCTGGACGTCACCTATGACACCAGCCACTTGGAGGCGAGATGCCAGAACCTTTTGGAAGTGGCGGAAGACCACCGACGAAATAGAAATCGGACGGTAGCCTCCAGGCCCACTTCCCCCTTTCTTTGGGATGAAAATTGTCCGGGCACGGGCCAACGCTTTCGGGGGTCTTCCAGATAGTAGCAACAGGTTGAGGATGAGCAGCCTAACATTCTTTGGAGCTTTATTCCAGCGTCGGGCGGAAATACCATCGGGTCCAGCAGAAGTGGAGTTTTTGACACGGCACTTATGTGCCTCGTCATGAAGCACCGGTGTGCACATGATGCTGCGCAAGGGATCCCTGGTGGAAGCTGGGGGTACCACTGGCTCACCAGGGTTGTGGCTGGGAGCACTCATAAGTGGCTCCCAGTAATCCACAAACTCCAGGAGAGGGGGCATGACTTGTTCATCCCCAGCTCCCTCCAGTACCTGCACGAGCCGGATGCTTCCTCCACAATCTCTGGACACGCTGGTATTCCCGCCTTCTCGCTTGCTTGGCTGCTCTGCGACCTCCACGGGGCACCACATTAGGAGGAACTCCTCCCTGGTGCCTCGCCACGGTCGCTTCCTCAACCTGCGGGAAGATCCTCTGCACATAGGCCGCGACCTCGTCCTCCAAGCTATTTGGCCCCTCAACAGCCCGCCTCGCCAGACCCTGCAGGGGACACTCTCATAACCAACAATGTTGCCTACCTGCTCCCCGAGCCTCAACACTTCAGTCTTCAAGTCTTCAAGAAGACCGGAGGTCCCGGGGGAGGATTGCTGAACCAGGCGGGCTGTTGTCCCACGCCTGTCGGAGATGCGGGAGAGGCCCCACGGGTATTTGCCAGGATTGAATCCTGGACAAGCTGCTTATAGTGGGGCCTCAGGCGAAGAGATTGAATGGCAGAAAGCGTGCGCATGGGAAAACGTGCTTGCAAGAAAACATTAATATTTCGTACCCCATTACGCACAGCCTCTGCCTCCTCTGCTGCCATTCGCCGCAAATCCTCAGAAGCATACCTGGGCCGCTCTCGCTCTATATCTATTGCAGCGTTGGCCTGTACAGGATGCTTCTGCCAGACGTGGGCACTGAGGCCACGCTTGGAGCTGAAGGCTCTCTCACAGTGGGCACACTGGTGGGCATTTACTGGGGTCGTGGAAGAGGATGAGGGATAGGAAGAAGAGGATGAAGAAGAGGGAGAGGATGGCCGACGCCCCTGCCTGGGGCGCCCCCGAGTGCCTCCCCTAGTACCCCGCGAGCCAATGGGCCCGCGGGGGTTATGAGGCTCTCTTGTATTTGTTTCCATAACGGGGAGACGGTAAGATAAGGGTCGGGAGACCCGTTGACACGAGCCTCCCCCCTAATCGCCATTGGGTCATTCTGCCACCCTCCAGTAACCTGGAGGGTGCCCGGGTTGCACGACGGGGACGTATGACCTTGACTTGGGTAGGGATTTGAAGGAGCTCCGAAGAGATAAAAACACCAACAGTTACCCTACCCCAGCAACACACACACACACACACACACACACACACACACACACACACACACACATATATATATATATATATATATATATATATATATATATCACTTATTAAAAATGACTCTGGAAGAGCTTGATTATAATCACAAAATTAGAATAGATAACAGGAAAAACGTCACAAAACTATTTTTATATTTCGGCTTTTTGCCTTTTTCAAACTAACAAAGAAATTGAATATTGAATTTTGTTTACAACGTTGACAAAGAATTTCGGTAACTTTGGATTTAGTTTCATCGTTTTATGTTGCGGCCTGGAGGATCGTAAGCACCCAAAACGTTGCTATGTGCTTTTTCTGATTCGTGAAGCAGTCTCTTGTCCTCGTGGGGTTTCATTTTTTCAAGACTTTTATGCCGAAACAGTCATCGAATGTTGTGTTATGGGTTGTGGCATATCGGCTTACAGGTAGGTCTTCATTAGCACTCAACTCAGACGCTCGAAGATTGTCAACCCTCAAGTTGAGTTGGGTTTCGGCCTTCCCTACGTAAAACGCAGGACACTCTTTACAAATCAACTCATACACACACACACATTGGTGTCTGGCAATCTGCTGACCCTTTGCATGTGTATGAGTTGGGATTGTTGGGCGATCCGAAAATTTCCTCCTCAATGATTCAAATAAATTCAACTAAAATGATCCTCAAAAAATCAAAATAAACAAACATTAGGCATAATAGTTAATAAACCCTTATTTATAAATAATCTTCGAGACATAGTCCGCTCTCAAGAAATATTAGCCAAACAAAACATACCCGAAAAGGAGAATGAAAATTTATTCCTGAATTCTCCTGAGTCCTCAATTTCGATCAGTGCAGCATACGATCATGCTGCGTGACTGGAACTTTAGGTATGAGTTTAATAGCCCAAAAAAATTTTTTTTTTAAATTTGAATTAAAATAATGAAATTTAAAAAATCTTGAACTATTTAAACGATTTCGATAGATGATAGCGTTTTTTATATTTATTTATTTTATTTTATTTTTTTTATTTTCATTGTCATTCTTTTCCATTTTCTTTGCGGAAAATAGCGAATATCATCCAGAGTGAAATTGACACTTTATTCTTGTGCATACTTGGACTCATAATACACACAAGTACCCTCGAATGAATATATAAAGCAAAGCATAGAAAATGATGAAGCTGAGGTGAAGGATCCAACTTTAGTGAAATATATAGAGACTCGTGAGAAATACCTAACCTCATTCGAGGCACAACCTACCCTGCGTTGAAGGCGCCAACTACATCTCAGCCGGAATCATGGGCAATAACATTGGGAAGAAAAGGCTGGAACTTGAAGTAACGAACGGCGAAAGTCTCGTGATAAAAGGATATAGTACCATATATACGTAAACCTCGGGAGTGATAATATGGACCTACCTCACGCTTGTGAATAAATATTTGGGATGTCGGAAGGTACCCCATAAGCTGAAGAACTATAAATGTCTCACTCACGTCATGCTGTTTTCACCGCGAGTACGTTCTTCCCTAATTGAGTTTATATTCGTAACTGTGAGTTAACAATTTGTCCTCTAGGACCCGTCATCTTCCCTGAGAGAAAGGCTAACTTTATTATGTTTACGGTTCATGCTGATTTGCCTTCGTGAAAACTGATATGCGCATCTTTGAAACTATTTGAAATACATTGAATAAATTTTATTCGTTGCAATAATTTTCCAGAATTATCAGTACAATTAGTAGAGTTATTATCAAGGCTTTTGAAAAATAAATAAAAAACCTAACATTCACCAATCTATATGAATGTTTTATTTCCTAGATAATATTAAAAGGAACGCAGAGTCGCAGAGTACGCCTGTAGCTAAACGTTAGCAAAGTGGTTCGGCCCAAACCATTACCTGTATTCTAGATGAGATAGCAATGTTCAACTACATTTAAATGTTCAAATAATAAAGAAGAGTAAATTGATAATAATTTATAATTGGTAATGGACATTTTTCATCAGTGGTAGAGGGAGACAAATGCTTTTTGAGTAGGCCTCCCGGCTGACGATTTTCATTAGATTCTCTTATAATTTATTTATGATTTTTTTGGGATGAGACGTTTTTAATTATTCCAAATAAAATAACTTGAAAATTACCAGTGGTATAATATAAATTTAATTTATATACGCTTCATAATATTTTGAAATCAAATGTAATCAAAATTTAAATTTCTGAGGTTTATCTTTTCCGTATTAGCTAGCACTTCTGTAAAGATCAGTGGCCGACCCGGATTATCTGGTAGCATTCATGCCTCCGGTTCCTGAAAGAGGCATAAAAATATTGTGAAAAATGATCGAGTAGTGTGTGTTGCAATAATATTTGCGTGATCGCTCGATCACAGTTTTTACCATTCATTCATTTGTTATGAAACTCACTTAGGATGAAGAATATTAGGAAATTTGATCGAATCGGCTATTTAGGGAAGTATGCAATACGTACGTGTCAAGAATGTATGTTTTCATACGCTCTTTTCTCAGTGCCTACCATCGATCCTGTTATGTAGAGTGCCCCAGTTCATCATAATACCTCCTTCCTCCTTTAATTTCTAAGATATCAAAAAATTTCAAATGGCAATTCGCCCTTTATTTTTGAGCACTACCTATTTAAGGTGAAACCATTTAAATTATCAAGCTCAAATATGAACCGCATTTTCAAACGCAGATTCGGAATCTACATCAAGGAAGATACTAAAGAATCACCCACCTCGAATTTCTAAGTGCGCAAAAAATGGCTCAAAGTGTGAAAAATGCAAAGTATTGAGTTTTAGTAGGTATTATATTGTCATATTATGTGATTCATGGTTATGGATATTTTTCTTGCCGAATCACGTCGTGATATTCATTTATTGATATTCCCAATACACAATTAGAAAACGCCAAAAGAACTACTAGAATTGCACATTTCCTCTCCGTGCAAAACTTACTGAATTTTTCTTGCTCAAGTTTATATTGCATATTTCAACAACTGGACATCACTACATATCGTGAAAAAATATTCCAAAATCATGAATTACATGTTGAGTCACTGCAAAGTCTCCAAAATACATAATACAAATACAAATACAAAATACTTCTACATTTTAAGTGTATTCAGATTCTGCACACAAAAAATTGCGAGAGATAATAAAAATCTGATTCCACTATTGAGTAGTGGTCAACGAATATAACAGAGTTACCTTCTGATATTTTTTCTTCAAAAATTAACCCATAAATTCGCAACACCATGAGACATTTCTAAGTTTTGCGCAACACCCATCATCTTCCCTGGTGTTGCTGATTTATCGGCGAGATGACGTAGGATTTATTATATATATATTAAAATTCGCCCCCCTGGACCCCCCTAATCTATACTCGGCGCTTCGCGCCTCGCCGGATCTTTTCTCTTTTCTACTGTGTAGAAAACGAGGAGAATTTGCTATGCGATTCGTCTCACGAAAAAAAAAAAAAAAAAAAATTTAAGCCTGGCTAGGATTTGAACCCACAACCTTCGTCTCACGAAAAAAAAAAAAAATTTCAAGCCTGGCTAGGATTCGAACCCACAACCTTCGTCTCACGAAAAAAAAAATTTTTTCAAGCCTTGCTGGGATTTGAACCCACGACCTCGCGGGTTCGCGTAGCGGGACAAAAAAAATTATTGGGGGTCGGCCTAAGAATTGCATAGCAATTAATATACATACATACATAGGTAACGAAAGAAAGGAATTTGCCAACTAGGATTGTCAGTTAGTAGATATTTAGTGTGACCTAGACTATTTATAAAACGTTGCTAATAACCGGTTGTTGTCTTTATGTTCGCTCGCGTCCGTTATTATTGATGTATTTTGTCATAACGTAACGTTATGTGATGCATTTTTTCATGTATCACCTAGGGGTCTAAAGTGTACATCATTTTCAGCTTTTCCGTTTGTGAGACGCGAATTGTAATAATTTCCCACCGAAGGCGGGCATAGTAAAAACATGGAAATGTCAAAAGATCTGATTTTATGTTGAATTGGGACACCCTATATTGAAATTCACTAGTAGTTATTCAGGACCCAATCGATCGCACAATCACCGAAAACACTTTCTAATTTGGATGAAAAATGGGAGATTCGTACAAGGATAAGCCAGAACGCACTTCAATTTCCCATACTGTATTTACAAGTATACTTGAAATCGAAAATAATAAGATCACCAGGTAATCCTTAATACTTAGTAATGATAAAAATTACAGTAATGATTACGGATTCTAAATTAGTCCCACTCCAAGTTCTTAAGTGTTCCTGTGTAATTCTCCGTAACTTGTGGGTTCAAGCTCTCAAATAACGGTTTGTACTTTTCTCTCAGTAAGGTGTTCACGCGTTGTAATTACTTGGTCACATGTGGTAATTTGGCGTTGAAGTGCTCAATCGTAGAGCCTACCAGATGGCTCTGTGACGAGATAGAGGAGGTGGAAAGGCTTTTAGGTGCCATCTGATGAAAGGACCCCCTTTCGGTGTCCACAAAGAAAACAAAGGGCATCGAAGGATCATGAGACCACCTCTTGCGGCAAGAGGCTATTCACTGCGTTCGGTCATTATCATCCGTTACCCCCTTATCCACCACTTTCCATCAACCGCAGCTGCTCATCGCTTTTTGCTCTCCAATGAAGTAGGTTGCTTGTATTTTAAAACGTTGGTCGTCTATTAAATCCCAACCGCTGGTTTTCCCGAATCTTTACCGACCTCGTATCCTGGGCGTCGGAACAAAAAATGTCGGACGTTTTCCAGAGAACGAAGTGGTCTATAATGAGTAAAAAGAAAGTGTTTGGCCGCATTGCAGTGCTGTATGTCCTTGTTCACGTTCTAATCATTTAATGCTCCACCATCTATTTCTTCTTTGACGTTCAACGCCCGCTCAACTCACCTTCTAATGATTTCCGACGTCGGGGACTGCCAACATAGTTTAGGTTGACCTTACAATGTAAAAAATTCAACTCATAAGCTTGGCATGTTGGTATAAACGAGACGTAAATGATTATATCATGTTATGAACCTAATACACTGTTTCGGAGAAATTTTAGCGCTTTTAGTGCCAAGAAATAGTTAACTACCAATTTTGTAGCAAACGAAACTCGTTCTATATAGTATTCTGCAATTCAAGGAAGGATTTTGGATTTTTAGCGTCTTTAGCAGATTTTATCACATTTTCAACAGATATTTGTGGAATTTGAGTACCTACATTTTTCAGCACAATTTGTGCATAAATTTTCTGATGCTTTAGTTCATTGCTGATAAACATTTTTCGAGTAAAATTATGCTAAGACTAAAAATTTACCGGTTTTCAGCCGTTTTTTAGTCATTTCCCGGCACATTCCTTCTAAATTTGAGCAATTTAATGCGCTCAAAAAATTCATTTGGAATGCTTAATTTCTTTGCAGAAGAACATAATTGTTATCTCAATCCTAAGGAGAGTTACCGTCTGGAATGACACTCACACAAACGCACACTTTTTTTTCCCTCCCTTTTTCAAAACCCCTCAAAGGATAGAGGACAAACACCATTAAATTGAAAAATGAACAAATAAAATTAAAAAAGTGGGGAGGATGTCTAGGTCTACCCGACGCCAGCTATAGGGATCAGGGAAGTTGCAGAAGGATGAAGAGGATGAATAGGATGAAAGGAAGTGCCGCTTTAAAATGACCAAAAATCCGAGAAAGAACCCCTCATGACACGGGTGGTGATACCATGGAGTACTCCCGCCGAGATGCCCAACTCGAGTAACTCCGTGACACTTTTCCGGCACAACATGACCACACCACACCCTGCACCATGACTGGGTCGTAGCCATCACCTTGATGGTATTGGTCGCCACTCCTTTTAGCTCGTAAATCAATTGCCACAGGTCATTTCTGTCATATTTATTTATATTAGCCTGCCAGGTCTGATCCATGTCCATGCTGCTAGTGACAACCTGGATATCCAGAACTAAAGCAGACTCATCGGGCTTGATCATTTTTACCCCTAAACGCACGGTAGTGCGGGTCCACCATCCCGGGACTACTCCTTGACCACCTCACTGAGGTGGCTAATGTGGCCACGCAGATGGTGTGAAAATGGCGATAGTGGCAGGCCCCAATGCCCTCTGAAGCCCATTTCACCGACTGGGAGACATGGTGGAGATTTTTACCATCTACCAACTCATGCAGTGCATCAGAGAGCTCAGCAGATGAGCTGGATTTTGGAGCAGTTGGTATTGCCAGACCACAACAACTGATGCCTGACAAAGTCCAGACCTTGATGTTATTGATTGCCACTCCTTTTAGCTCAGATATCGCTTGTCGAAGATCATTCCTATCATATTTACTTATCTTAGCCCGCCAGGTCTGCTCCATGTCCACGCTGCCACTGACAACCTGGACATCCAGGATTATGGCAAACCCATCGGGCTTGATCGCAACGATATCTGGCTTCTTGCCCCAGTCACTCGGCATGTGTTATAGCATCTCCCTTTCGACATCCCAACTGCTAGATGACAAAGCACCTGCTATCTGCTTGGCAACGGCATCGTGACGTAAAATGCGGCCACCTTGGGTATTGAGGACACTGCTGCACCACATGATAGGGATTCTCATTTTTATCCCAACATGCACGGCAAAGGGTGTCTACTGTCCCGTAACTACTCCTTGAACACCTCACCGAGGTGGCTAATGTAGCCACGTGGAAGGCGTGAAAATGGCGATTGTCACGGGCCTCAATGCCCTCTGAAGCCTATTCCACCCACTGGGTAGAAATGGGGGATTCAGAGCACTGCTGGAGTGCTTTACCATCTAATGACTCATGCAGTGAAGCAGCGAACTCAGCAGATGAGCTGGGGGGGAGTAGTTGGTGTTGCTCGGTCGCACCATATCAACTGATGCCTGACGTAGTCAAGGTCAGCAGCAGTGCGGGCGACCTCCCAGCTCGAGCCCCTAAGAGCAATCAGGCGCTGGCAGCGTAAAGATGGGATGCTGGCAGAAAGAGATACAATACCAAGCCCACCGGCCTTGACCGGTGCGTGGATGTAAGCACTTGGGACACCAGGTGGAAATCCTAGCCAAGAGCGCACAGCAGTGCGAACTTCACGATCTAACTCAAGCAGCCTCCCTGCAGTAAGCCTGCCAAAGACTAACCCATAGGTTAGCTTTGGCAGTAAGTACGTGCGAAGGAGGCTCAGCTTCTGCTGTGGCTTCAATGGAGGCTTGGTGACACGAGCTAATGCTCCACCAAGGTCCACACGGCTTGCGGCTATAGTGGCCACACCCATGAAGTCGACCCCAAGGTACCGCCAGACCTCCAGCACGGATCGGGCAGGGATGGAAGTTTGTCCCAAGACAAATCACTCCTCTTCCACTACCTTCACCTTATGCTGGCGACCCGACAGGACAAAGGAGACCCTCCCGCACTTAACTGGGTTGACCACCAAACCACACCTGGCTAGCTGCTCAGCAAATGCGTTGAGGGAGATCTGCAAGCCCTCACGGGTTTCTTCGAAACACACACACACACACACTTTATACAATTTATTTTTAAATCTTGGGTAACAGGACAAATCATGGGTTCGGACAAACTACGAATGATGAGGCAAACTTCGTGTTCGTTTTGGTTCAGGACCAACCATAGCAGCGGAAACATAACTGCAGCTGTCACTAATATTCACATTTAAATTGTTTCTGACTGACGGGGCAAACTAAGGGTAATGGGATAATTTACTGGTTATCACTATAATCAGCGGTGGGAGCTCTATAGCCATAATATTGTTCCCATTCATCCCGTGATACTGAACTTTTGAACGGGATCCTCTAAGTGTGGTACCTATAGTATACTACTTACAAATGGTTAACCATTGTAATCAACTGATTGAGCTCTGTAAATAATTGGACTAGGGATGTGCCACAGTGAAGTGTGGTTGGGTACAGCTCTATGTAAATTCAGATAGCCACCAACTTGTTTTCTAAACTTTTGCTTGCTCGTTGATCGCTATATGTTGAGGATAGCGCAGATATTTATGTTTGATCAAGACATTCGATTTTTATGAATTGTATGTGTGTAATTATGAGTTCTTACTGTTGAAACAGATTTCCAAAACTTTACTGCCCTACTCTTAATATGTACGGTTTGATTTCCAGAGATCAATTATTCTTCCTCCTCCAATTATCTGATGGATGTGTTTATATCCAGATATACTGTAGGACAGATCAGTAATTAATCTTAGACAAACGTCGCATAACCTGTCTAACTGAATTACAGAGAATACACCTAAGATGGTTACCGGCGGTGTCACACTTGGATGGACGTTGTGATATTATTATTCAGGGCCTTAGCTCCCATAGAGCTGATATCCTGCCCCCCCCCCCCCCCTCCTCCTCCTCCCATCTCTTCCACTCCCCACCATTGTGACATCGCATGGGTGAGGTCCTAACCGAATATATCACGTGCACCCTTATGTTCTTGTAATGTTGGCAGGCTTAGCCTCCCTTCCTTCGTAAGCACCATTATAGCATAAATGGCAAATTGTATATTGAGGAAATTATGGAAAGCCTGTCTTGCATGGTGATGAAATATCTTCAGGGTTAGTACATGATTGATTTTCCGAGTTACTTTACAACAAAATACAATGTCCCATGAAATTCATGTCTAGAAATAGAATACTCTTTGTCTTCAAAAACATACCCAATTCGTAGATACAGGGAGTACAGTACACTTTTGACCACCCTCCCGCATTTTTTCATTTTGTTATGGTAACATAATTCTTTTTGATCATTGTCTTCGGAATTCAAGAATGACGAAATCGACTAAAAAGCGTTTTCTAATTGGTAACATCTGTCTATCATTGTAAATTAGATACTAGCGAAAGAAAACCTTTAATCGATTATCCTGGCCGCGCCTAAAATTCTAAGAGCGCTTAAGCTTGTGCAAAAGTTAGGGAGTATGTGGCGCGTGACTTGGCGACGTTTCTTAACGCTGAACCTCGTGACAATATGTGTTTCTTGATCTGACATCTTTTCTTAATGCAATTTTGACCCAAAATGTCACGTTGTGAGCAGAAACTCGTTGAATTCTGTGGAATCTTGAAAAACATGGCTTTTGGCGAGTTTTCCTAACAAATGAAGCTAAGCAAGGGCTCCAAAAATTTTAAAATAACTGGTTTTTCAAAAATGTCTTCATGGTAATCCGTCTTCATGGTAATCCGTTTTTCTTATGTATATCTCTATTTCATTATAGGAATGAAAATCTGTCGTCTGAGTGAGTCTGTCTGTGTCGCATTCACGGCCGAACGGACGAAGGGATCCGAACGGGTGGTTTTTTTTTAATCGTGAGCGGAAGGCTTCCGGTTAGACTATAGGCTATGTTTTTTCGTTTTCCCCCACACTTTTGACCTTAAAATTCCGTTTTATACCAAAATTTTGACGTTTGTCAGGCGCTTTTTTCCGTTCTTGTCGACTTTCCCGCTTCCGCTACCTCTCTAAACGACTGTCGAAACTTCCGGAAAATACCGGTTTCGTAGGTTTTTGTAGGAGGAAGACGATGGCGCAATCGGATTGTGAAAAAAATTATCGGGAAATGCGTCAAAAAAAAAAGAAAGAGTACGGCCCCGTTTTCTCGAAAATTCCGATGAAAAACTTCGTTTTTTCTCATTACAATTGACCCCATAAAGAGACGTTTTTTGGGACGGTGTTTGCGGGCGAAATACAGTTTTGTTTCCGCCGAATCTGATTCCGAAATCGGATATCGAAGAAAGTGACGGGAAGTTGGACAAAATGCGGGGGGATGGGAGGCGAAGTGATTAAAATGAGAAGTTAATTGAGCCCGCCATACCAGGAATCTGCCAGCAGGCCCTTTTTACCTGAAGGGGAACCTCTTGAAGGAAGGAACCTTTCCGTTTGAAAAACATTTAAACAGAATAATAGACGGGGTTTTTCCTACACATATACAGCCATACTTAGCGAGCAACATCCCCTACACACCTTATACCTACCCTTAGGGATCTACCATTTGCGAGAAAAGCGAGCAACATCCCTTACATGTTTCAATTGTAATACACCTGGATGGGGGTAAATGACTGCAACTTTTTATAAATGTTACGGGTGAAAGCAACGTGAGACACCCTGACTTAGGTAGGTTCTTACTCGACTTCCGTCAATTCGATCATGGTTTGAGAACTCGAAACTTCATTACCTGAGGGTAACTGCAAAGTTACTATTGCAAGAACCAAATCACGTTGTATGTTTTTTTTTTTTTTTTTTACTAATTATAAGACCGGTACAGGAAAGTGAAAGATAAATTCGGTGGGAAGTCAGATTTGGAGGATTCCGAGACTAGGACCCGGACAGTAGTCAGTCTACTGTCTCTAAATTACAGTTTTCAAAATAGCAATGTCGTGATGATCCTGATAATACTTAGTTAATTTACTATTCCCTGTTAGAGAAAAATAAAAACGAAGCAGTTGGAAGTCGTAAAACCAAGAAAAGTGATGCACATAGAATGCAGGAATGCAAGTCAACAACGTTGAGATGTCTGCCAGTGGTCTGACCGTCATTGCTGATATCGTCGCCATACGCACATCTTCTTTTCCTTGATGAAATGGACTATTGTCAAATGGTCACTTGTTATGAATCTTCATTATTATTTCACGAGGAGCTCCTTTAGCATTATTACCATTAATAAATCCATTTGTAACGCGTTACAGCAATAATCCTAGAACGTTATACAAGCATTGTATCGAATGATAGCATTTGTTATCAGCCGTTATCATTAATAATGCTTCTTGGTATATTGAACACGTAATCATGAATGACAGTAAGATAGTACTTATATTAATTATCATATTTCCACCACGCTAATTAATTACCAATTACAAAACTTACTACACCGCTACGGTCCGATAGGAGGGGACTTTCCTGTCCGTCAATATTGTAATTTTTGACGTTTTTATTTTTTGGTTTTTGGGTCATCCAGTCAAGTTTTTATTCTGGAATCAATTTCGGTGACTGAAACCACCGTTCACTTTAATCATTTTTACATATGATGAAATTTCCAATTCAAATTATTAAGTTGATTGCTTCCAGAAGATTATAGTTGTCCATGAAACGAAAAAATGACCAAATTTTGAATAATTTATAACCGATGAAATCTCATGTACATAACCATAATCCTTTCATCGTTATTATTTCCCACATTGTAAAATAAAATAGTAGCAAGTTGAAACGAATTAATGAATGACTGATTGTCACAGCCCAAATTAGTTATTTTTTTTAATGTTCAATGTTTATTACAACGTCTTATATTAACAATGTTTTTCATCTTCTCTTCCAGGTAAGTACCGATTCTGAGGAATATCATCTTCCATGAAATAGGTGAGTTTCAGGAGTCAATCCTGTAGTCAATTAATAGTACTGTTGGAAAAAAGTATTTCATCTCTCTCTTTGCCAAATTTTATTACAATACAATAATAATTTATTTATAACTGTGCAGTAATGGTTATGTCATGTAATGTCTTATGGAGTTTTGTTTTATGAACTTCGTTCGTAAATAATTCTTCAGTTAGTAATATTCTTAGTAAAACCGGTATGAGAGCGATTCTTTTTCGCAATCTGCTTTCAACCAGGACTAGCCTCCCTTGCAATAGGGGGAGGGAGGTTGCGTTCTGAGAAGTGCTGTTTTCGTTTGTTTGTACCTCTACCGTGAGCTTTGACCGTCCATCTACCTTTCTAAATACATTGCTACCTAGAACGCAGACAGTACGACCGTTTTCACAATCCATTTCGTCAGTAGCAACACATTTTTTGTTCGGGTTATCGATAGCGGCGCACAGATCCCGCCGATTAGTGATCGTATTTAGAATTTAGGACGACGTGTGGAAAATATTGTGGTAGATGTAGTTGGAATCAACAGCCAAATAATTTTCGAAAATGATACTGGAAATTTAATGAGATGTATGAAGTTAGAGCCCAAACCCTTTCCCGTTGACTTCAGCATAAATAAAATGCCCTTTTTTCGATTTCATCATGTGAAATCACCCAAAACTTACAGGTTATGCTGGAAATCAATGGGCAAACGTCTGAGTTGGAAATAGCTAGATACAAAGGCTTTAAAACCATGAGGCAAATGAGCTTTGATAGACTTCAACTGGATCACTCTTGCGGTCTCTAGGTGATTCTGAATGACAAAAGTTTAGTCAGGGGGAAGAAACAACTCGCCTAAAATTAGCTCGATTTTCAATCGCTTGTAAGATTCATTGGTGATACTGAATAGTTATTGGAGTCAAATTGCTTTGTTCGTTTATATTATGATCTACGCTCACTGATGCATGAGAAAATTTCTGTTGGCGATTTAGGAATTATAGGAAACAAGCTTGATAATGTTCAATTTCGACCATCTTTGTGTGGCCGCCATTTTGTTTTTTAGTTGTTTTGAGATAGTGGTTTAGAATTTATTACCGCGGGAGTGACCCAATTAGTTTTTTTATAGGTATGTTATACGACATATCAAATCTGTCATTTTTTTGGCCATGGGCTCCTGGACTACCCCGCTAGTAATCGTGTCCTTGAAGGTTAAATAGGATGCCCAGAAGACCAAGTAGCCTCACAAAACGTTTAGTTGGAATTTATAGTCTACATAACTTATGGTGGCTCAATGGGGTCGTTATTGAAGGAGATCTTGCTATAAAAATCGAGGATCGGACTATATAGGATCAGTAAAATGGGCTTTTCTCTAGTACCTAAGACATCTCGTGTAAAATAGGCAGTGAGAGAAGGGTACAGAGTCAACGACTAAACCAGTAATAGTCTGACTCACTATCTGATCGCTTGAGCTGGGTCGAAGGATTCGTAAAAACTCACTGTTTGTTGGTTTACCTAATAAAGTTTTTGAATTTCCACATTGATATAATGTAAGTACGCACGTTCATTATTATGTTCATAATGCTACACATGTGGTTTGTAACCGGTCTTCGTTACGGCATAAATTTTTCCGAAGGCCTTTTTCTTTGAAGACTAAATCGAGAAAGTAAAGAAAATAAAACTCTGCGGTGAGATAGAATTTTTCGCCTTTCTGGGTTATTTCATTGCGTGAGGCGAGGAAACGGGTTGCTGGCACGGATGCATAATTCATTGTGTTTACCTTCTCATCTTTCCCGCAAGACCCATCAGGCTAAGGAAAAACAATGAAGGTCTCGTTGCCATGTACGCTTATTTTCGTTGGACATAAAGTAGTAAAGTAAAGTAACGTATACAACCATTCCAGGTTGGGGATTTTCGTCTGACTGCCTCGGGTGTCGCGGACGTCATCAGCTGTCCTCCAAATGGAACATCAGAATTCGTTTTGATGATTTCGCTTAATGCTACTCATTGTCCCGCCCCCTTGAGTGGAGAGGGGATCGCCGTACAGAAGTGTGAAAATTGCTTGGACGTCTGACCCTTACCTCGGTCTTCACCCATACAAGTACTCACCACGCTCGGCAATGCTAATCGCATGAGAAACGGTTCATTGCAAAGCCTAACCCGTACGGCTCGTTGGACATAATGTTACAGAGGTTTTCTTCCCGGCGCCTGTTGCCAGTATACCTAGGAATATATATTTAAAGCATTAAATCAGCCTTTCCGTCCGAGTCTATTATTCTTGTAAATATTGACAAATACGCCAAATCAACTCTGTCGTTTAATCAAAAAGATGTATTGTAGTATCGAATTTAAAATATTCTTCCAAATAAAAACTCATTGGAATCTATGCGTTTCACGACAATGCTTTGTATTCATTTTAGTTTGCAATACTTGATAAATATATAACGATAACAATGATAATAGTAAGTCAGCTCCCAAAGATTAGTCCTCTTGCATATCAGAGCTGGCGGTGGTTAGTCTTTGGCAAGGGGCAGGCTGAATTCACTGTTCAAACGTCTTCCAGAAATTATGAAATAACAAAACATCATGGATACTAATATAAACTATTGCAAAGCAACATAGGGTCGGAAAAACATTCAAGGAACTTCTATCTATTGTTTAGGCTGATCAAGTTATAGTTCATCTTCTCTAAGTTCTAGTTCTTCTTTAGAGACTAAATTTTTCACAAGGAAAAATTCGGAACTTCATATCATGCACAAATTGTCGCATTTCATAGCTGACAAAGTTAGTTTCATTGTTATATCTTATCTGGTATCCCAAATTTCGAGAATAGAGACTTGAAGTATATTTTCCTGGGACTTTAACCCCCTTGATACCTCCCTACAATTGCAGATATTGAAAAACGCTTTCTTAGCGGATGCTAAAATACTCTTAAAAAGGCACTCGCTTTTCAAGAGGTCAAGAAGTTCAGGCTGTTCAATGATATACGAGAGGGTGGTTTTGATAATAAGTTGTATACATTACATGTATGGTAATTTTAAGTTAATACTCATATTTATGTTGTTATCTTTTCATCATATATATTACTTACATAGAATATTATTCTCAGTATAATCTATTAAATTAAAAGCACGTTATGGTTAATTTCTATAAAATAAAATGTTTATTCGTAGGTAGAGGTCACT
The DNA here is from genome assembly GCA_030762985.1 of Adelphocoris suturalis. NCBI lineage: Eukaryota > Metazoa > Arthropoda > Insecta > Hemiptera > Miridae > Adelphocoris > Adelphocoris suturalis. The sequence continues at coordinate 93,708,529 of CM061042.1, forward strand.
TTTATACAGGTATGGGGAGTACGGATCATGTTGATGTTCTGTTAACCGGCCAGACGTTATTTGTACAGTAGCTTCACGACAATATTTCCTCGTTTCGAGCGACAAGGCAGCGCGTGGGTTTTAGATTTTCATAAAAGACCCTCACGCCGAATGTCAACGTGAAAATGTTATTCTAATGTAGTCGTGGACTTGACACCCAGCGGCTATCAGTTCTCATTTCCTGTTTGTGCCCTTTCCCGCTCTAATATGAAAGTTTAGATCCCACCCACGCCCTCTAGGATACTATGCCTTCATCCCGGCTTTACTCTGCTTCTCTCTAACTCCTTCCATCTCGCCATGCCCTAGACTCTGCGAACCTCTTGGAATCTCGCCTCTTCCTACGTTCAAGACCGGCAAAAAACTTCTTGCTAGTGAAAAGTCTACTGCCTTTCACTCTTGCTCATTTTTGATGCCGTTGGAAACTTTTTTTGCCGACCCCCTTTCGCTCTGAAAGTTTTCACGACTTCCAAGCCGTGTTTTTGTTTCTCTTAGGGAACGCGTGTTGCTTTTCTTCTCAGATTCAGCGAACTACCCTGGCGAAACATTACAGATATTGTATCTCCCGTAGGTACATATTCAAGTACTATGATATACTTCAATCCGATTATTGCTTTATTCGGTTTACGAATATGACCGCATACAGTTAATACAGTTTACAGCATCACGACATGGAAGGTAGGTACATATATCTATACAACATACATAATTGGTTGATTTATATTAATACAAGCTCGAATGTTGTAAATAGTTACAATGTAGAAAATACGTGATTATTTTCCAATGGTAGCATAAGATTCCAAATTAATTTTACGACAAAATAATTTATTCATTTAATTTTTAGGGGTTTAACCATTTTTGCATTTTTATCGATTTTTGATTCACCCACTGTTTTAATAATGAACCTTAGAATAATCGACAAAAAAAAAAAAATTATATTCCTCCTCAATTTCCAGCTGAGGCTGCAATATCGGCCCCACTCTCACAGTAGGTACTCAGTGCAGTAGTGACTCGTGTACGGGTCATAATATAACGGTAGTTTTAAGGGTGTGAACTATCTTATGGTAGTGAAACTGGTATTGAGAAAAATTGAGTTATATAATTTGAGAGGTGTTTATAACTGAGGTTAGGTATCTATGAGTGGTTATTTATCTACACGAAAAAGCTATCTATCTTAATATGGAAAAAGCTATCTCATGTTAGTGAAATTGGTTGTGACAAAAATTCAGTTATATAATTTGAGAGATGTTTATAACTGAGGATAGTTTTCTATGAGTGGTTATTTATCTATACGGAAAAGCTATCTAGAACTGAAATCATAATTTAATAAACATTTTATTTTTAATTCCCCTTATAGATACTAACGTTTCCCGTAACTGTGAAAAATTGGAGATATTCCAAAGTGCCATCATACGAAATAGGGTTGCCCGAAGATGGCCATAGGTTTAAGAAAGAGGAGGGTATCTCAATATTTTTCATGCAGTGAGGTACACTGAAACGATTGAAACAAATAAATTGGAAGTTCTAAAATTGATTTATATAGCCAAATATAGTTTATTTTTCAAATTGTTTACCACAAATTATAGTTTACGGTATTAATTTTAACAGCTAAAAATTTCAAATATTCACTCGTGTGGTGGTACTGTTCGATGGGAACTTCAGGTTTCAGCACCTTTGTATTCGTTTTACTGAATATATATATATATGGATACGTTTCGAGGAGTCCTAATTTCTCATCTGTATTGATGGGTTCAATTCTTTTTTCTTGGATTAGCATATTTCCCGTTGAATGAACAATATGGAAAACATATAAGAGTTCACGCATAGCCGGTGTTGTATAAAATTAAAAGCCTCCTTCAAAAATACATTAAATACCTTCAATGATAAATATCGCAGGAAATGAGTGAGCCCAAACAGTCAATAGATGCTCAATAGATTGATACATACCATGAAGAAGACAAGTATGTAACCTAGGTACTTGTCCTCCTCGAAGTACTTACTTATATTTCCCTCTTTTAGCAAATTTTTGTGAAATTCCTTCATTGAAATCCGTTTTGAGGCATTCTGGAAATACTAGAGTTTGACACTTTTTGATATGTACTCGTATATATATATGTCATATATGTATGTCATTCCAGACGATAACTCTCCTTAGGATCGGGATAAAAATTCCGTTCTTGCACCAAAAAATTGAACTTTCCAAACGAAAGGATGAGTTCGTTAGCCAGCACTTTTTGAGTATGTTAAATTGGTCACATTTCAAAAAATGTATTAAAAAAATCACTAAAAATGGCTTAAAACGGCTAAAAATTGTTGAAGTTATATTTTTTAGCTGAATATTGCTCAAATAAAGTTTATCAACGATAAAATAAAACATTAAAAAATTATGTACAAAATTATGCTGTCAAATGAACTTAAATTTCATTGATATTTGCTAAAATTCGATAAAAACTGCAAAAAAGCTAAAAATCTAAAACTTCCTTTTCAATAGCAGATTGTTATTTAGAATACGTTTTTTGCCACCTTGCTCTCAAAAAGCTCAAATTTCAAAACAATTCATTTTAAAAATAATTTATTCATCAAAACGGAAGTTAGTTAAAAACGTTGTCTATTTTCTCAAAAAATAAAGAGTTGCAAGGTCTCTGCTAAAATTCGATAAAAACTCGATTTCGATTTGAATACGTTTTTTGCCACCTTGCTCTCAAAAAGCTCAAATTTCATCAGTAACAAACGGAAGTTAGTTAAAAACGTTGTTTTTTTTTCTTTTTTTTTGTTACTGATGATGGCCTAACCGTTGAAATCGATTCAACATTGTAACTCTTTATTTTTCGTGGAAATAGACAACGGTTTTAACTAACTTCCGTTTTGAAATGGGTTTCCACAATTTCGTCGCGAGTGATTTAGTCTGTATCATTTATTCATGATTTAAACTTCGCTATTTTTTTCTCTTTATTCACAAATATATTTAGAGACTTGTATTATACTTTTCTGTTTATGGTAATATATTTTTCATTAAATAGTCGCACCATACAAAATGTTGCACTAACAGTTAGGGAGAAAAATAAATAATTAAAATAAACAGTACACAATCACGGTGAAATCACCTTATAATGCCATTGTCATGCGGAAACTGTAAAAAAATACAGTAGTATATCCTTGTATTTCTGCGATGTAATTTAAAAAAAGTTGCGTAACAAGTAATCAATTTTCCTAATTTCCTCAAACCTACCTTTTCGGTTCTATTCAGGATATCATTATGTCAGCACATAAATGTTTTAGGTACTAGATGAGGTCAATTGACAGACTTTGTATTAAAACCTTGCGCTCGATTAGCGTATGATAATCTAAAATTAATAATTAGTCGTGAATGATCAGATATTGTTTGTTTCAACAAGTCAGAAAAACATTTTGTGAAACAATAAATTGAACAACATTGTTCTCTCTTGTATTCACCTCTTTATTTCTCTTGATTAGATTCGCATGGTGGTGACGAACGAAATAATTGGACGAAAATAAAGGTAAAAGGGAAAGAGTAAAAACTGAATTGGGTCAAATAAAGATCGAGTCAAATAAAGGTGGAGATCCGTGAAATAATGGTCCCGCACACCAGCGAATACATAAAGATTAGTTCGGGGGAAGAAGCGTGAACTTGGTTTCGGCTAGAGAGAGGTTTCCTGCGAAGAAGGTTGAATAATAGAAGGTGCCGAGGCAGAAGCAAGGTGCCTGCGCACTTTATCCGCAGGGTTAGCGTTTGTTGCCGATAAGACTTACCTCGACAATGTGAAGGCCAACACAGTGTTAATGATAATGGATTGGTCCTCATTCATCATCCATGCCTGCTCAAGAGACCTTAGAATGAACACATCCTAGTGCAAGTTCATACTACCTACACTTGGCGCACTTTGAATTGATGTGTTATCCCTATTATTATGATTTTATGATAAAAAGGGTTACTTTTAATTGGTGTAGAATGCAACTATTCTATACCTGTAATGACTGGGTAGTTCCTGTTATGGAAAAAACCACTACAATTGATCACCTAAGCATTTATATTTCTGTACTAGATAGCCCTTCTACCCATATCACTGGCCTATAATACTAACTTAGTCTATGGTAAATTATCAAAACGTAACTACCTTGACGTGAGGACCCAGCGAGAGAAATAGGTATAATGATATTAAATAAAATATTTACATCTTACCTACTGGTTTCTCTTTATGCAATGTAATGTTGAGCTGATATGTTTATGTAAGTGCGATATTGTACATCAGAATCTAAGTATATGCACATTGTCGTGGACACCCACCGACTAAAGATTAATGAGTTAAAATAAAAAGTTCCAATCATGCCAAATGATCGTATGAGCGAATTTTCGTAAATTATAGAGCTTTTTGAGTGCAAGGATATTTTTAACAAATAATTTCATGGCAGAAACATATTCTACATAATAATCTGCTGTTCAATAATAGGTTTTGGATATATAGTTTTTTTGCAGTTTTTATCGACTTTTTAGGAAACTTTAATTAAATTTAAGAACATTGTTCAACATAATTTTGTACATAAATTTTTGAATATTCTATTTTATAGTTGATAAACTTTATTCGAGCAATATTCTGCTGGAAAATATAAATTTAACAATTTTTAGCCTTTTTTAGCGATTTTTTAGCACAGTTTTGAAATTTGACCAATTTAATGTGCTCAAAGAAGCTGGCCAACGAACTCATCCTTTCGTTTGGAAAGCTTGATTGTTTGGCACAAGAACGGAATTTTTATCTCAATCCTAAGGGGTTTTATCGTCTGGAATGACACACACATACACACACATAGATACAATATATATATATATATATATATATATATATATATATATATATATGAAAAAGTGTTATACTCTAGGATTCGTTTCAGAATGCCTCAAAACGGATTGCAATGAAGATATTTTTCAAACATTTTTACTTTGAAATTTTTTGAACCATAGCAATAGCTTCATTTTCTACGACAATTCGCTAATAAAATTAGTAATATAACCCTTTCGAACAATAGTTTATAAATTCGATATCGCATAGTTAGAATAAATTCCATTGGAACTATTTCACCTGTTAATTCCATTTGAATTATATCAGCTGATATTTAGAATGCAATTTCTATGTCTTTCGTCCCACTATCTAGCGATCATTGATGAGATATAGAAATAAATTGGCTAATCTATAGATTCGCTAGCAGCGCATGATTCCCCAATGGTCTTGCGCTTAGAAATCCGAAGGTGTTTTTACGAAGTTCTTGCCCTTAATGAAACCGAGCTGTTCACCGTACAGCATTGCGGCAACGAACTGTACAACTATTGGTTTTTCGTTGCGTTGTGGATGGTTTTAATCGATTCTTTGGGATTATATTCTCATTGACAAATAAAAAATCAGTACTGTTACCTTGAACGTTTTGAGATCTCGATTTTTGAATGTTTAGCCCTTTAATACTACCCTTTAGGGCTGACAAAAATTGATGTCGAGCTTCTGGGATCATATAGATCCTAAATGTGATTTAAGCACGAGTTTATATGGCTTGGTCTAGTTATTTTAGAGAAAAGCTCTGGATGGAGGACGGACAGGTTTTCTTATTCGATTTTTGATTTTACACATCTTGAAACGTAAACCAACAAATTTTCAGGGGGTTTAAAAAAAAATTCTTGGTCGAATACAAAGGTTCATTATTGAAGATGATAAACCAAAAACATGGAAAATGTTTATTACGCGTATATAAAAATGATTTTGTAAGGCAGGACTCGGTTGAATAAGGTGCGAAGTCGTTAATATTATACTAGCCAACTAGTTTTACTAACTTGGTTAGGAACCTGGTCAGCGGACCATGTAGTATGTAGTTTAACCACTAGAGTTAACAGTAATGGAGGTTTTGTACAGCAAAGGACATTGATATGTGAGAAAATCTGAAGGAAAGGTTAATCTATTTTGAAAAATAGCTTTCCGCAATAAACAGTGTCTGTCGATTATATGAAAACTAGAGGCCTGTTAGGGCTTGGAAAGCCCTAATCTAGAACACTATCAAGATAAGCACAGAGACGAACGGCGACACTTGGGGCCGTCTAACACTGAAATCGGTCCGCGAAGTTCTTCACAATTTCAAAGATCGTTCAGAAATAACTCTCCTAGATGTTAGTAACTACACAACGTTTCTTACTTACCGTGGCAACTGTTGTTACTGCCACAGCCTAATAAACAAAGAGTCTCCCTATCAAATTTCAACTTCCTACAGTGAACAGGAAAGGATTTAGCTCACTCAGCTGATCAGAAAAGACCCCTTCACTTCACTCGTCTCTTAATGTTCCAGAGAGTTATCAAATTTCAACTTCCTACAGCGAACAGGAAAGAATTTAGCTCACTCAGCTGATCAGAAAAGACCCCATCACTACGTTTCTTGCTTACCGCCACCTGGGGCTGTGCTGATTCGGAATTATATATAAAGACCGTTCGGAATTCCACTAAGTTCTTCAGTTTCAATTTCTTCGTTCAGGAATAACTCTCCTAGATGTTAGTAACTACACTGCGTTTCTTACTTACCGTGGATTGATGGCAACTGTTGTTACCGCCACAGCCTAATAAACAACTCTCGTTGATAAGGACCGTCTAGAACACGATCAAGGCGGGTATAAAGACGAACGGCGACACTTTTGCAACAAACTTGGGGCCGTGGTGATTCGAATGAGCCGTCTAACACTGAAATCGTACCGCGAAGTTCTTCACAATTTCGAAGACCGTTCGGAATTATGTATGAAGATACGAATGGGTGATATTTAGTAGTTTAAACGATTCTCAAGGCCACGAGTATCTCACAGGAGGTTTTTATCTTGGCTAAACATGTATTTTTAAGCTAAACATGGAACATATATTTACAAACAAATAATTTTTACGTTTTTCCTGTTTCTCGGTCAGTCAGTATGTGCTGTTTCTTCGCAAAAAAAAAAAAATAATAATAATAATAATAATAAATAAAAAAAAAAAAAAAAAATAAATAAAAAATAATAATAATAATAAAACTTGGCAGAAAGAGTAGAGCATTTTAGAGTAAATCACCGCCGAAAAGTTGGGCCCGAAAGGTTTAGTTGTGGGTGTAGTTGAGGGGTTTTATCAGTATAAATTGGGGTAACAGGTGGTGGGAAACCAAGTTTTATCTCAAGCGACTCCAAATATGGAGAAAAAGTTCATAATATGAAGTGTATTCATTAATTTGATTGAAATGATTTCCCAATGCCTCATCATAGGTTGAGGGACTCTGTTTATTGTTGAAATATATTTAGAATCAGTCTTTTTCACGATTTGAGCCAGGGAATTATCAACAGTATCCATCCATGTAGAAATAATGTTGCATCAGTTGTGTGTTGTCTCTCACGAAAACTTTTCTTTGTGCTCTGCCTACAAGTATAATGGATTGAAATAATTTCTATCGAGAACGAGTTTATAACTCAATTTTTTAACATGGACGCTTACCATATTTAATAGTCTCAACTAGGTCTTCATGTGGTACACAGGTTGACTTGAATATACGCAAGCCCCCCATCTCATTTTGAGACACCCCTATGGATCTAATTCAGAAAAGTCCTTACTTAAAGTACTTACTTATAAATTACCTATTGGAACCAATTCGCCGGGTAGCTGGCACGGAGTCTGGATCGTGTCCGTAATGGTTAGTGATTTTACGGGGTAAGAGTGAGTATATCGTACCGGATTTTCGCAAGGTGTCTCGGTTTAGATCAGTGGTAAGGATTATCAAGTGTATAAAGTAAACTGTGCCATATTGTCGCCCCTGTCCGGCTTATAATTTTTGCGGTGGAAACATTAATCCCCGAATCGACTTAGATGGAAGCTGAGAACGGCGTTTGAGATGGCCTTGAGGGAATCGACGCACGCGCGGTGAGTGATATTATGATATTATCCTGCCCACCTGATATATCGATTAACTACTTCGATTGCCGGAGCGAGTGCTGTTCGGCATCGTCTGGAGTCCGACCAAGTATCGGCTGGAATTGATCGTTTTCGTTTTATCGTTTTATTGATCGCTCACATTTCGTAGTGTGATCGTGAATACGTCATTCTAGAGGCTTTATAATTTATGAAAAATCTCTTCTGTCATAGCGATCTAGTCAAACATAGCAGATACGTTTTATGTCGAACTCGAGGTCTATTGAACAATATTTTACACGCAAGCGTTCGAGATCTAACTCTCTTGGAGCGACAGATATAGTAATGCGCGAGGACGCACAAGTAAGGCAGCTAATGTTGGGGGAGTTGATGGCGGCGATTAAGGATACGTTGCCCACTAAAGACGATTTCGAGGCCCTTAACTCGGAGGTGTTGGCAATAAAACAAGAAAATGTTAAGCTGAGGGAGGAAGTTCTGACTATTCGCTCCGACTGCGCAAAAAACTCAGAGACCATAGAATTTCTGATGAATAAATCCAAAGAAAATAATCTTGTATTTAGAGGTGTCCCACAGGTACCCGGCGCGGATCCGGCGACAATAGTATCAAGGTTACTTCTAGAAGTTTTGAAAATAGAAGAGCAAATTAAAACCAATAGGGCATTTTTCATTGGGCCAGCGTCATCAACAAAAATGATTCTGGTTGAGTTGGCTGCGATTTCGGATAAGTGGACGATCTTAAAGAATGCCAACAGGCTGCGGGGTACTAATATATATATATATATATATATATATATATATATATATATATATATATATATATATATATATATATATATATATATATATATATATATATCTCTCAAGACTACTGTGTCAAGACCCGCGAGAAACGTGAAAGCTGTTTACTACATATAATGAACGAGTTGAAACGTCGTAAGGGAGAAGGTGTTGACGCGTTTGTTCGCCGTAACATGCTGATGGTGAATAGAGCGCGCTTTCCTGGACTGATGAGAAAGGTCTCGTAAAATCAAATCAAGAAGATGGAACTATAGGATTTATCGCGGATGTGAAATCTGGGAAAGTCTCACGTCGTCGAGCGCCTACCTCGAAAACCAACGAACCCGGACCTCATAACACATAGCAACGAGCAAGGAGTCATGCAACCGGGGACCATACGCAAATAATCTCATATAATGTTAACGGACTAAACCAAATAATTTCGAAGCCTGGGTTTTGTGAATTTATTTATAAACATGAAATTGTTATTCTCATTGAAACGGATGTTACTAAAAATGATTATCATAAATTTGAAAAATACTTTTGTGATTATTGTATTGCTTGGTCTGAGGCGGTAAGGAGCAAGCGGTGGGATTTTAATTGGGTGTAAACGTGGTATTTCGTGTAATTTAGTGAAATACGCTCACGGAGGTAGCATTTACGCAGATGTGGTATTGAGTGAACCTTCATTTACAATATTTCCGATGTATTTACATCAGAGTAAATGGCAGGAAGATTTGTTCAATTAACTGATGGAATTCGGAATAATTTAAATAAAAATATTATAATGATTGGATATGCGAATGCAAGAATTGGGCAGCTACAAACCATACCAGATGTTGTTGTTGATAGATACCCCGGTGTTGTTTCATCAATTAGATACAGTAAGGATTCTACAACTAACGTAGCTGGAAAAATGTTTGTGGATTCTTGTAAAGCTGGGTTTGGTTATTATGAATGGTCGGTCTGTTTCGGATGAAGAGGGCGACTTTACGTATATAGGAGCACATGGTTCATGGGTCATTGATTTTTGTGGAGTTTCATTGGATCTGATGAGTGAGGTATCGGATTTCAAGGTTTCCTCGCAGATCCACTCCGATCATATGGCGATCGTACTTACAATAGGGACAAGAAATCTTGTTGAAAACAGCATAACATTACCATTGCTGCCCAGATTGCGCTGGTTGAACGGGAAAAAGAAGGATTATAATGATAAGTTTAAGTTCTCTTTTTGAAATATCCGGGAGCTTGTGACATTGAATCGAAAGATGGCAGCAGGGCGATGTAGTGAACCGGTGGGGAATAAGGGCGGACTTGATAAATTTGAAACGAAAAAACCTTGGTTTGATCGAGAGTGTTCTCGATTGAGGGAAAGATCATTCTCACTTCTAAACAGCCACAGAAAAAATGGATCTGAGATTATCAAGAGTTGGTATCTCGGTGTGAATAAACAATATAAGCAGTTGTGTGATCGCAAAGAGAGAGAATATTATCAGAACACCGGCAAGCGTTTGGAAATGGTGATGAGTTCAAAGGAATTTTGGGAGATAGCATCTTCATTCATGTCCAGGGATCTGACTGTTGATTCGCAAATAGATGGTGACAGGTGGTTGGAGCATTTTAGATCATTACTGAACCCAAGTGCAGAAATAGGTAGTATTGCATATGCCCGTCCACTAGTGAAGGCCGATTGCTTGGACAAACCCTTTGAAATTAGAGAGTTAAAAAACTTATTGAACAAGGCAAGGCTAAACAAGGCGCCAGGCCGGATCAGATTCCGTATGAATTTTATAAGGGAATGGATGACGATTGTCTACAAATATTGTTGAATTTTTTGAATGAGGTCTTTGAGTCCGGAAGGGTACCTAAGAGTTTTGATCAGTCTATAATTTTCCCACTTTTCAAAAAGGGTGCTAGAAATGTTGTAAACAATTATAGAGGTTTGTCCTTTATGAACACCCTGTCTAAGCTATACGCAGGGCTTTTGCTTGAGAGGTTGACGGGTTGGATGGAAGAGAAGAATGTGTTGAATGAGTACCAATCGGGATTTAGAAAGAATTATTCGACGGTGGATTATATTTTCAATTTGATGAGTTTGGTTAAAATCAAGTTGAGGGTGAAACGAACGAAAGTTTATGCTTTCTTTGTTGATTTTGCGTCAGTTTTCGACCGAATTAATAGAGAGTTGTGGTATAAGCTGTCGAAGGAAGGTGTGTCGAACAAATTTATCCACGCTTTGAGTGAGCTTTACGCCTGTACGAAATCTGCCGTAAAACTTGGTAAATCTGCGACAACAAAATATTCTTCCACAAGCACAGGAGTAAAGCAGGGGTGCTTGCTATCGCCTAGTTTGTTTGCTCTATATCTTAATTATTTGCACGATTTTTTAAGTGAAGGGGTGTGGGTGGGAGAGCGAGAGGTGCGACATCTGTCATACGCCGACGACGTGATTCTCCTGTCGTCTACCGTTGTAGGCTTGCAAAGAACGATGGATAGAATGGAGGCGTATTGTGCAACGTGGGGTTTAGAGCTTAATTTAGCGAAATCCAAAATAATGGTTTTCAGAAATGGTGGTAAGCCGAGCAAGAAAGAGATGTGGCAATTTGGCGGCCGGAGGGTTGAGGTTGTCACCAGATATAAATATCTGGGATTTATACTGACGCCCACGCTCTCCTTGAACCCCCACCTAAAGGAAAAATGTGCTTTGGCCAAAATGGCAATCACCAGTATGTGGAAAAAGTTCTTATTCCACCAAAAGATTTCATTTACTGAGAAGTTGAAGGTTTTTGATGCTGTGGTGCGGTCAATTTAATGTTATTCGTCCCAAGTATGGGGCTTTGTTCCGTCTGAGCATGTAGAATCAGTTTTGCGTTTCTTTGTTAAGTCTATTTTTTCTCTACCTAGATGCACGCCCAATTACATGGTAAACCTGGAAACGTCGGTGCGACCTCTCTACTTATAACTCTCCAGATGCATTTTAATTACATATTAAACATCATGAAGCTTCAGTGTAATCGACTTCCCAACTATCTTGCAAAGAAGAGTGTTGAGTGCAACGTGTTTTGGGTAAATGATTGGTTATTTCTTCAAGTAAAATATGGAACTCCTTTAATGAGTTTTGAGGATGTGGGCGATTGGAAAAACCTTATTGAAGAGAGCCTTAGCAAGATAGGGAGAGCAATGGTTAGCGAGTATGAGTTTATTGCGTTATATTCTCTGAGTCACCCTCAATATCGTGGTCTCAGACTCGAGGATGAAGTAGTACCACTTATGCACATTAAAAGCTTTCAATATTGTAAGTGGCTGTTCCAAATTAGAGGGGACCTTTCGGCGCTAAATTACAGGACATATGAATCCACCAATCAAACTTGTGACTTGTGCAGCAGAGGAGATATTGAGAATTGTTTCCATTTTATAGCTAGGTGTAGTGCGTACTGTGAGAACAAAATATTTGGGTGTTTTTGAATTAAATTGGGGCGATTATATAAAATTAATAAAATCTGGAAGTCCTAATTTAATAAAATATTGTATGGTGGCCTGGAATCTAAGGTATAAGGCGAAGATTGAATACGGTTTTTAACCATTCTTGAAAGAAAGCTTCCTGCTATGTCATTATGAATATGTTGTTTATATTATTAAGCATTATTTATTTATTATATTATGTGTTAGGTATATTCTTTTTGTAAAATTCGTTAAGCAAGCAATTATTATTTCTCTGGCTATAACTGTGTTTGACAGCGAATCCATCGGACGGTCATTCTATGACCACGATAATTTGCATGACTCCTTGATTATATTTATCTTCTGATGCATTACTAATGTACTTATCAATCTCTACAAACACCCGCCATTTTTCATATTACAAAGATTCATGATAGGTAACCCAAAAGAACGTTCAGACTAATCCAATTTCATTTTTCCTAACATCAGGTCACCAGTTCGTTTGGTGATGACCAAATTATTCCATTTAACCACCCTCTCCGCACCACCCTTTTTTTTCCTTACCACAAACACCTCCCTATGGTTGAGGCTTGAAAAAATTTGAATAGCCTGTGATTGAGTTTGACGTAATCTAAACATATTCGCCCAATCAGATCTCCAGTTTGTTCAGTGATGTCAAAGATACCCTTTTCCGAACTCCCTCCCCCTAAAACACCATGTGTCAGAATTGAAAATTTCTTAGTAGGCTGTGGTTTTTTAGTGTTATCCAAATATATTTTATCAATCAGGTCCTCAGTTTATTCAGTGATGTTCAAGATACCCCACCTCTTCCTCAAAATACCCGTTATGGTTCAGATTTGGAAATTTCAAGTAGTTTGTGATTCAAGTTAGAGTATTCCAAACATATTTAATCAATCAGGTCCTCAGTTTATTCAATGATGTCCAAGATACCTCGTTTCACCACGGTGGTAGGGGGGGGGGGGGACCACCCTCCTCTAAGAAAACATCACCTTTGGGTCAGATTTGAAAAATTTCTAGTAGCCTGTGATTTGAGTTAGTGTAATTCAAACATATTTTTGCAATCAGGTCCCTAGTTTATTCAGTGATCTCCATGATACCCCTCCCCCAAAACACCCCCTGTAAGTGTCTGTCTGCGATTCAAGTAAGAGTGTTTCAAACATTTCTTACCAATCAGCTCCAGTTTTTTTAAGTGATATCCAAAATAACAAAATATTTGCCCAATCAGATCCCCAGTTTGTTCAGTGATGCCAAAGATACCCCTTTCCAAACCGCCTCCCCTAAAACATCCCCTGTGGGGCAGATTTGAAAAATTTCAAGTAGCCAGTGATTTAAATGAGATTAATCCAAGCATATTCAACCAAACGATCTCCAGTTCGTTCAATGGTGTCCAAGATACCTCCTTTCACCCCCTCCCTCTCCCCTAAAATACCCCCTCTGGCTCATAAAACTTGTTGGACTGATAAAAACATTTCCCCCCACTCATATCAGTTGACCGATGACCCCTGTAACCGTGAAATGCGGACAAACATTTGCACAGACAGACAGCCAGAGAAAAATTGAGGAAATGGTACCAATCGTCTAAAAATAGCATAAAACGGAAAAGAAACGCAAAATTTCTTATTCTAGTCAATGGACAGACAGACATACTTACGATTTTATTAATACAGATTTAGTTGAAATGATTTCCTAATGCTCCATACCATTCATCATAGTTTGAGGGACTCCGTTAATTGTTGAAATATGTTTAGAATCAGTCGTTTTCACGATTTGAGCCAGGAAATTACCAAAAGTATCCATCAATGTAGAATTCATGTTGGATCAGTAGGGCGTAGTCTCTCACAAAAACTTTTCTTTGTGCTGTTACCTACAAGTAGAATGGATTGAAATAATTTCTGTCGAGAACGAGTTTATAACTTAATTTTTAAAAACATGGACGCTTACCATATTTAATAGTCTTAAATACGTCTTCATGCGGTTCATTTTGCCATTAGTTAATCTTTTTATGCCTAGTTTCGTTACCTACTTCACACTTTCCGAGACGCACAAGCTATCCGGATAAAATTCCCATCACATTAGGTACCCTGATTTCTAGGCCCAATGTTTTGTGGCGACAAGGCTACTGTTGACTTATTTTTCCACCGGCGAGGCTAACTGAATCGCCTTCATTTTACCGTCCCAAGCGCTCGATTCCAGGACGAGGAATATTGCAGGCGTGGGAGCCATTCCTTCGAACCGTAATTCCAACTTTGCCTTGGCCCTGGAAATGTTTTCACGGTACGTTGACGAATACCTCTCGTAGATTGGAACGGTTATGAAATGAATTCTAAAATTTAACTGAGCCTTAAACCGAAGGGATGTTCTAAAACAGCGTAATGGTTTATTGATATACTGGGATGGGATTACAGCATTCATTACCCTAATTAAAAAGCGCCTATTATTTTCGTGCTACCATGTGGGATGGGAATTCACCCTACATAACCAAGAGTGGAATTATTTCAACGAGGATTCATTTGCGAGGTTCAGTTTTTGTATTATGTTATTACGACTGATTGAAGTTATTACAATAGCCATAGCAAGATTTGTTTATTCAAAATTATATACAAGCAGTATCAATTATGATATTTATACGTAGCACACTAAATATACGAATAAACCACACAAACATCACAAAAATATTGTTATTGTTGTACAACAATGAAATACGAAACATTACAAGCAAGCGAATAGAATCGGGAATGTAAATATCCTAGATCTTAACATATTGAGGGTGTTAAATTCGTAGGCTCATTCATGAGTTTGAAAGACTTGGAAATCGTGGAAGGGGGCGAAGATGGGCATACTGAAGAGTGAGGTTGAACGCTCAGATAAATGTGGAATTTGTTGGTTCACGTTTGACACCCAGCAGTTCACTTTTGAAGATAAATTTTAATTACCTGTCTGTCTTCCTGTCTGCTTTTAGTACATCAAAGTTAATTTTGGCGGGATTAGAGCTTCTTGCTATAGGAGTGTGTAACCACGGTGATATTTATTTACTACTACTAATAATACTGCAGATTCCTTATACGGCGGGCTTAATCAACTTCTCATTTTAATCGCTTCGCCTCCCTCCCCCTAGAATTTTGTCCAACTTCCCGTCACTTTTTTCGATATCCGATTTCGGATTCAGATTCGGCCGAAACAAAACTGTATTTCGCCCGCAAACACCGTCCCGAAAAACGTCTCTTTATGGGGTCACTTTCAATGAGAAAAAAACAAAGTTTTTCGTCGGAATTTTCGAGAAAACGGTTCCGAACTCTCATTTTTTGACGCATTTCCCGATACTTTTTTCACAATCCGATCGCGCCGCCGTTTTCATAACCGGTATTTTCCCGGAATTTTTGACGGCCGTTTAGGGGGGTAGGGGAAGCGGGGAAGTCGAAAAGAACGGGAAAAAGCGCCCCACAAACGTCAAAATTTAGGTTAAAAACGCTGCAAATTATTTCAGAAAGGTTTATTATTTTTTCAATTGAGTATAATCGTAGTTTTAGTTGGATTGCGTACGTCATAAGGCTCGTCCAGACTCCTCGGCGTGTCCTATTTCGAGTTGCCACAACCTATGCTTCTATAATTATTATAGAAGCCTCGAAAAAGACACTTTTTCACCTATTTTTGGCTCATAGCACGCATGGGTGTGGAGCGATCGAGCTGGTGAGAAGTTAGGACCAACTAGACCCCAAGTGGAGTCAATGTGCGAAAGAACGGATTTTTTAAGTCAATTCTGAGGCCTTTTATGGCCCGGACGACGGACGGCGAACGGCGGACGGACATTGCAAATTTGGATTCTACGCACTTTGAAACGTAAAATGACAAAGTTTGTGGGGGGGTTATAAAAATTTTTTGCTATACGATCACATAGGCTTATTATTGAAAATAATAAACCAAAATGGAATTTTAGGGTCGAAAGAATGGAGGAAAACAAATAAAACATGGCCCATAGTCTGACCGGTAGATTTCCAGTCACGATTAAAAAAAACCCCCGTTCAGATGCCTTCGTTCTTTCGGCCGTGAACGCGACACAGACAGACTCACAGACAGAGTTTCATAAATGAATGAATAAAGTTTTTATTCATTTATTTATTCAATTATTTAATTTATTTATTGTTTTTATCTCTTAAAACCTCGTTGCATGCAACTAAATCAAGCCTATCAAAATATACTCGTACCATTTATGTAGAAATTGTTCGAAATAATTATTTTTAAAATTTTGATATCTTAAATTGAATCCCTTACGCGTATGACTAGGTATTGTCGGCTGTTCATACCTATCATTGGCTATTATGCTAATTTTCTGTCAAATTTTTTAGATTTCGCTTCAATACCTAGAGAAAGACAGCAAATGGTGTCCTATAAGGTTCCATATGAAGTTCATTTTAAAAGTAAACTGTTAGATTCATACTGAGTGATCCGCTCGTAGATGAAGGGGAAAAAACGAACTACATAACAAATAGAGTAATATGTTGCCAACCGCATATGTTCATCTCAATTCGTCCTCAAGATATGATTTTTTAAAGGTTTTTTTTTCCCCAGGAAAACTGTGTTTTTTCTTTTTAAACTCAAATCCCTCCTCATTACTTTTTCGAATTTTCACTTTTGACCAAATTTTAAATTTTCTAAAAGCATGGTATGCTTTAATTATTTAAAAAAAGTACCCTCTACCAAACAGAAGTATTTGAATAAATACAATTTCTGAACATCTTTAAAACGGTACTATCCTTTCAAAAATTCCTTAATTTAATGTTCCTTCCAATGGTATAAGCAATTTTACTTTTACATTGCTATTTAGGGGAGAAAAATATGTTCTACTGTTGGGAACTAAGTTATTTTTTTTATTTATTTTTTAAAATTTAATTTAATTTTTTAAAATTAAATTGAGGGTTTTCCACATGAACCTACAAGTTCGAGGTTGGTTTCTAAGTATTTTTTCACGCTGGATCGGATGGAAAACTTATAGATCTTATAGATATTTCCAATTTCGTTCTAACCGAGTTTCACTCTCAAACTTAGTTTGTCATGCTCAATTGTATGCATTTTTAGTGGCAATACTAGTTGAATAAAGAGTAAAACTCGGTTGGAAGCGATTTGAAAGTGTTCATCTTTCGTTTCAGCGTAAAAAAATACGCAGAGGCCGACCTCAAACTCATAGGCTCGAAACGGTTAGTTTTTAAAGAAAACCCTCGATTTATTTGAAGAAAAAAAACAACAACACCATTTTCAAAATAAATTAAAACATCACTTTCTCCCCCAAATAGAAAATCAAAGGTGAAATTGTCAATACCATTGGAAGATTATTAAAAAAAAAAAAAAAAAAAAAAAAAAAAAAACTTTTCTGGAAAAAAAAACCTCTCTAAATATATTTTTTTTTTTTTTTTTTTTTTTTTCTTAAATTTATCCATGTTTGAGCTGCTGTTATGGTCCTTAAAAGATACTTTCCAATATTTAAAGTGCCCCATGATTATAGAAAATTCAACGGAAAATGTGGTCAAATGTTGAAATTTGGTGAAGTAAAGTGGACAAATTTGATATTAAAAAGAAAAAACACACAGTTTCCTCGAATAACCCTTTAAAAAATCATATATCGAGAACGGATTGAGATAAAAATATGCGGTTGGCTGCATTGTGCTCCATTTTTTATGTCGTTCTACGCATTTCTTCTCAATCTACGGCGAGCGAATCACCCTGTATAACATAGGAGATATGGTCATAATGATGGAATGTTTATTATGATAAATAGGAAGCCGACTCAACTTTTCACTCTCTCACTCTCAACTTTTCTCTGGCATTTACGCTCTTTCCAGTTCAGCGACTTTAGCTTATAATCATCAGTGCCTTATGACAGTTTCACCAGCATAAATGACGCTTACATAATATTGCGTCTTCATGCCACTCATTAAACTGCCCAACTCATACATATAGCCCATTAGAGGAAAGTGGCGGACCCGTCTCTTGTCAGACAGCGTTGGTCTCTAATGGCATTTTAATTGGATAGCAGGGTGTAATGATCCCGAGATGGGAGTGGAGAGTGGTTGTAAAGGCTCTGGGAGTCGGGGGTTAAATGAATTCGGCTTCCTTGAGGTTAGACCATGGTTGAGATCATGTCCCTTCAGTCTCTTAAGATTGGGGTAAATGTATTCAGAACAGTGGTTCCGTAAGCAAGAAATTCAGTGTCATGTCATATAATCTTTTATTGATACAATTATCATTATTCTTCACCATCGTGACTTCCTTGCATGACACAACAGGTTATTCTATTTCTGTGGCTGAAAGTCGTATTCGCTCTTGCTCCCCAACTTCAGGTAAAATGATTCCTCTATGTGATGCTAGAAATAATTGAGTTATTACATTATGAGATAAGTTGCTCATTATGTTTTCTCGTCTTTCTTTTGTGTATTGACTTCGATATTAGGTCGCTTTGATTTTTGAATTCACATCGTTCCATAGCTTAGTTCAAATCGAGACTTCTCACCAAGACATTTCGCATTACCCTTCCTCCTTTACTATATTTTCAGAAAATCGTCCGTCATTGGCATACAGTTAATTGTTACTCGACTCTTGGCAGGTGGATAAACTAAATATATCTTAACTCGTCTGGTTTTCACATATTTTGTGTTTCTCCCTATTCAAGTTACTTACCATCCATCTGCATGCTGAAGTGTTGGGCTAATGCATCCCGCACTATAACAACTTTGGTGCTAACCATCCCCCCCCCCCCCTTTTTTTTTCGTTTCTTTTTTTTTTTAATTCACCAAAACTCCGGTCCTATTTACGTGGCAATATTATCTTCCCTTACGCGAAAAATGAATGTCTTATAATACTTTTCCTGCAAAGGGTCATATAATTTTATCCAGACCGTTGAACAACAGCACCTTTCGGATTGCCTCGGAAAAGTAATGACGCTATTCTGTCTTGAACTCTCATTTTTCCTCTTACCAAGTGGCTTTAAGAATCTACATAATTTCAACCCTGCTAACATTTTTCTCATTTGAATAAAACCAAATGCTGCACATTCATGGTTTTATTATGGGTATCTAATTACTTCTCTTTATAATACAGATCTTCCTGAAATTATTGTGATTTTATTATCTCCTGTTTATTATTCTTCCGGTTTTTATATAACCAAGTGAAACTTGAAATCCAACCTCAGCTATGAATACGTACGATTGGTTCTTCATTTATGTGTATTCATCTTTTAGTCATACACCATAGTTCATGGTTTCTGCTTGTCAAAATGTTGATCTGGTTGAATGAAACCTTCTTCCATTCCGACATAAAGTTTGACATTACCTGAACATACACTGATGTACTTAGTATCTCATCAATAGGTAATTTATTTCTGAAATTAAATGAAACAACTCCCTACTCTTGAATAGTCCGTCCTTTCATTGTAATAAAGTTGAAATGTATTATGTATTGAAATGGAGATTCCTGTGTAATTATGTTATCCGCTGGTCAGAGCTCATAGTTAAAGAGCATTTTCACTGATTCGTTCCTAATAACATGTGTGCATTCACGCTCATATTTACGTTCAAATGCCTTGCCGAAAATGTAGATGTGAGGCTGAAAGTACAGCAGTTAGGTGGTATCATTTGATTTGTTGAAATATATCGAAAAAAACACTGCTCTTATGTCGAAAATTTCAAGATCCTGGTTTTTTATTATTTCAATCCTTCAGTTTTAGAGAAGATGGAAAGTGATGCAGAGAGTTAAGATTGTTGTCCCCCCCACTCATCTTGAAACGTAAACAAACGTAATTTAAAAGAGCGCTTAGAAAATGTTTTTTTGGTCGATTGAGACAGTACATTATTGAAAGTAATTAACCAAACGTTCCGAATTCACATCGTGTAGATAATGCTTAAATAATAAATCTGCAGATACGTAATCTAAACCTATGTAATTACTTGCATTTTTAAATAACGTGGAACATAATACAACATAGACTTGAAATGTTCTGTATAATCTGTGACATAATAGCAGAAATTGCGGTAGGTGTAATGATGCAAAACTTCTGCCTTGTTGGGTGTTGACATAGCTTCCTCGTAATCCGTAACATGTCACAATGTCCATTCCCAGGAACTTGCTGAATTCTGGGAAAATCCGCATCGAAATTGGTCTAGCAATTCTAAAGTCTATACTATTCACAAACACACATCCACACACATACACACGTTCAGTTATCATGCATATTTATTGATGGCATTTCTGTTCTTCCAATGAATTGGGATTTATGTGCATCATATTATTTCCAAGGTAGTGGTAAACGTGTACGGCTGTCACATATTTATTACATAATAATAGGTAGTGGAAAAGTACTTGGCTGTTCTGTGCTGTAATAATAGTAATAATCACATAATGAAATACGATTGGCGTTGAGCGTCTTGTTTCCGAGCCGCAATAGTAACACTATCCCGGAAGTTCAACAGGATTCATAGCATTCACTCGATTTCTCAATATTTATTGTTAGTTGAGTATATCGCGAAATATTCATCCCCGGGATGATTTATTCTAGCTATCATTGGAATAAATTTATTACGGTTTATCTGTTACTTCCTACCATTACTCTCATGTTGATGGCTTTACCGACCTCTTGTGGGGCTCCTCCTTCCTCCAACGAAATAGAAGAACGAGTGAAATAGCGTACTCTCAATACAGCGATAAGGTGGGTAGGTTCGGTTTAGAAATAACCGAAAACGATAAATAACAACCGAAATTCATTTGATTCGTGCTGTTCCTTCACCCCTGCCCTGCTGTGGTCTAGGAGAAGTGGGGGATGATTTATCATGGCGTTTTTAGGAATGAAAGAGACGCTTTTTACCATCGTCCTCATTGTTCTTTCCGCCTTGACAGGCCGCACCCTCTGCTCACCTTACGACGGATAAAGAACGACAAATCGAGTGGCCCCATCCTTCCACCATTTCCTGCACCCCTTACACAAACAACTTCTTTCCCCTGATATTTAATAAAGAGTCTGCCTCTCTCTATATACCACAAACTCTTTACGTAATGGGCTCCATATAGCAAAAAGTTTGTGTGACGTTTGACATTTGTTATTAAATTTCCCATACTCTACATCCGAGCCATTTTCTGGGATATCGTCCCAATGTTTTTTAGCAGCATCAAAGTGTTTGCTCTATAGTCCCGTAGCCGAGCAGTCGATGCCGAAAATGAGTGTTCGTTTCAGGAAAAGGTTTGATATTATATTTTCGAAATTCAGACCTTTCAAAGTGAGACCTTTCTGAGAGGTGAGAAAGTATTTTTATGTCACCTCAAAACAGTTGCAATACGAAATGGCGGCCTCACGAAGATGGCTTAAGTTGTACATTTTCCGCTTTTTCTCCATTTACCTATTTAAAAACCATCCCACTGAAATTTCCATACCTTCCACAGTTGTAGCGCATAAAACAATAGACCTATTTGGCCTCAAGAATTATAGATTTTCTCCCAAAATACAGTAAAGTTTTAGGGATAGTTATGAAATACAGTTAACGCACAAGTATTTTCAGAAACTTAATTTTTTTCCCTTCAATTTTCAGTGTTTAAACTGCAGTTGCGGTCCTTAAGAGTTCGTTTTTGATTATGTATGTACACTAGGCGTATAGGATATTAAACGGTGAATCCGAAAAATTGATCAAAAGTTGAAAAAAGTTGTTTGATCAAAAAACTTTGAAAATATCAGTCTTTTTTTATACCAATTGCAAAACACCCTGTATAAGTATGTATATCTAAAAGTGTTAATCTTATTTTTATTATACCTTGCAATTTGAAAGAGTTATAACCATTTTAGTGTTATATAAGAGAAAAAAGAGAAAAAATCTTAAAATTCAAATAACTCAAAAACTAAAGGTTTAAATGAAAATTACACAAAAGGATGATATGAAGGTTTCGATTGGAAGTATTTTGCTCTTTCAAATTATACACCCTAAATTTATTTATATTCAGTGTAAGCAGTGTTGCGCGACAGTGGTTACTTCAGTCCACTTATCCTAAGAATGCTCATTCCTTGAGTACACTCCGGTTTCAGTCGTACGCACCACCTTAATGCAGTCGAAATTATATTCATGATGGCGCAGGATTCTTAGATATAAAGGGCCTCAGGTGGAAACGTTGAAGGTTCGTGACTACGGCTCAGAGTTACAACCGTCATAAAAAATACACCGCCAACGTTGGGTAGATATTATAAGCAATAACTTGGTTGCTTGGCACTGAGGCAACGAGCTACTAAGGTATAAAACATTGTTATGTTTGGTGAAAAGTTGAGAAAGAGCGGAACTCTTTCTGTAAGTATTCCATCTTAGTGATGTAGTAATTTTTGTTAGATTAGAATTTCATGCTAGTGCTGATGTTTTAAATTAAAAAACCTAATTTTTTGTGAGCTTTTTTTAAGTTGCCTCATTAAAAAAGTTTTACTTCTTTCTTTCAGATAGTGATTAAATTCTTATTCCCATGAACTCTTCTCTCGCGTCCGTGAATCCTGTCATAAATCGACTTTGCACCCTTATTTTTTGTTTCCCTGTAATTGTTCTATTTACTTACTGCATTTCTTTTGTTAAGATAGATTCCAACTTCGATAACTCCTTAGTTCCTTGCTTTATGAAATATTTCATTCGTTAAACAGGGTGTCCCGCATAAGGTGTTCAACTTCAGGGGTCGATTGTAGTATTCATTTCTCATAAAAAATTCCCCTCTTTTTTTAACGCTTAGTTTTGAGTAATTTAGTACTTGAAAATTGTTCTCGTGTTTTCGGCCTTTTGTCACTAAAACGACCATAGCTCCCTTAATTTGATGTGTAAATTCAAATCTGAGGATACCATTAGAAGGAACATTGAATTTTCTATCGGAAAGAGGTTTGAGCTACTATATAAATCAAGGTTTGAGGCATGAAAAAGCCCTCTGAATAGCAAAATATACCTGATTTGGGAAACGTTCAGTTTTTTTAATCGGTAATTGAACTATGAGAACCAATATTTTATCAAGACACAAGAACGGTAAAAAATACGACAAACCTCACCTTTTCAACGGTGTTGTTTATTTTACTTTTAAATCGCTAATTAGGATAGAAAACTATGTTTTACATCGTTTTTTCACAGAAATCAAGGGTTTTTTGAAAAATGACCTTCTATGGAAATACGAGTTCGGGATCGGTTTCTACGTATTTTTTACGTTGAATCAAATGGTAACACTTGCATATCTCCCCAACCCCGTTGTAACAGAGTTTTGCACTTAAGCTTAATACTCGTATTTTCAGCCCTACTAAATTAATCATACCAAATGAACTCAAATTCGTAAGTTTGAGTGTAAAACTTGTGGATCACGGGGTTGGGGAGATATGCAAGTGTTGCCATTCGATTCAGCGTAAAAACATACGTAGAAACCGACCCCTAATCCGTGTTTTCATGGAAGAATTATTAAATATTTACTATACCGTTGAAAAAAGCGTTGAAAATTACTATCAACCTGTTGATTTTGTGTATCTTGTAGTGTATTTGAAGATTAAAAAAAGTGGCTGAATTGTTACTTTTTCCTCGAAATGGAGAAACCTTATTTTTTCGAACTTCTATTCTTCAAACTCATCAGCGAAAGCTGGGGTTATTTTTTATTAAAAATACTGCTTAAAATAAACTTGGCCCTTCGGGCCTCGCAAGGGGCTCCGTCCCATGACTCCGCCAGGAAGCTTTTCCCCTCTGGACCCCCAGGTTATTTTCCGCATTGAGCTTGCGGCTAAAATGCTAAAGCATGGAACATGCTTTCTTCCCGCTAATTCGGTGGACGGCTGGCGTAAGACTGATATGTAAATGAGGACTCACTGAACTTTATAGCGCTTATGACTCTCTACTACCTTTATTTTGATTTTTATAGTTATGATGTTGCCAAACTAATTAGCCTGCTACTAAGCAGTTCATCTATAACCAAGATTATCACCTCAACCAAGTGATAACAAAACAAGGCTTACAAGCGGCACAATAATATTGTTTACTAATCATTTATAACATCCCATTATTGGATTAATATCTTGTAAATAAATATAGAACTACGATAAAAATATCTTATCAATTTTCAGTAAAATGAGAGCCTTCCAACAAATAGTGAACGATTTCGGTGAGATGAACGCGGCGGAAGTTCCATTTCCCTACCAAAGACTTGGTTGTTCGTGAAACTCATAAGAAAATGTGTATGCCAGTTTTTCGTAATTTATAAACGTGACACTTTTGGCGAGTTAGGTGATGGCTAAAGCATGTTCTTGGCTAAAATGGTCGCTTCAAAATATATTGTCACCATTAACGAATACATCGATACTGAAAAATAGCCATCCGTTGAAAATTTAAGATCGTAAAAATGACGATGCAACTCGACCCTGCAAGCCTGCTAAGTTCTACTTATGTTATACCTGTTGAAATCAATAAAACATGGAAATCCTGAATATTTATGTAAATAATAATAAATTCATGTTTTTAGTTGCGAATGAAGAGTTGATTGAGTTACCGTTTATTCTCAAACGACAATTTGACTATCGTCATTGATAATCTAAATAACCCGAACAACATCTATTCACCCTCGTGATAGACGAATTTTATTCCCATGATAGATTCAACCGGATAAATTATCTAAAGTGACCGCGGTGGTCTCATCCGATTAAATTAAATTCATCAACCTCACTGATATGTATAAATTATTCATTTCTACCTCCAATTATCTAGAAAGTGGCAATATTTACCACCTTAACTGGGTTGGTAGTCTGTACCAAACCAGCTGCCGCTGTGTAGATCGCTTTGTTTTCATTAATAACGTAATTTCTCTCTAAAAACCGTTGTTTTCTGAATACCACTCCTAAAAACCATCATTCCAACGAGTATTTCCAGCTTCCCAAGTGTTCTTTGCACACTAGAGACAGCCAGTCCTGATTGTGTTTTTTCAGAACCTATTTCTCCACCTACACTTTTTTTTCTCATTTATTATTAGCGTGGGTTCACTTTCATGTCGGAAAAAACAGTTTTAACTCAAAACACTGTAAACAATAATTTTAAAAGAAATTCAACAATTATCCACATTTGTATTACATTTGTACAGTAACTATTCATATATTTCTTTACAAAACATCCAAAACAGCTTACTACTGGCATTGATTGAATCGTGGAAAAGTAAATTACTGGTATGATTTCGACATTAAAAATACACCTTTTAGCAAATTTTCTTAGAAAATGTAGCTATTGCAATGACTCCAAAAGTTTTAAAATCAAAAATTTCTTTGTTGAATTCCATTTTGAGGCATTCTGAAACGAATCCTATACTCGTGCACGAGTGCGCTCGCCTACCTGAAAGTAACCCTCTAGAGAAAACCGACAACGCTGTCTCCTTGGACACAGTCGAACTGGTCGACAAGTCGAACCAATTCGACATCACCTACACATTTGAACATTTTGTTTTTAAATTAAAATATAGAAAAATTACTAGGTTTACTATTATTACTAGGTGTTTCGCTACTTATTCACTCTGTGGCGCTACAGTCCTTCTATAGTGCCTGGGTCTCCTCAACCAGCTGACGCCACTCGTCCCTGTCCTGAGCTATTCGGCGCCATCCTCTAGCACCTAAGCTCCTTATTTCGGCCTCCGCATCATCAACTCATCTCAGACGTGGACGTCGGCCTCTTCTTGTACCACCTCCAAGTTTACTGTAGAGCAACGTTCGTGGAAATCGCTCGGTGCCCATCCTTTCCCCGTGGACCGCCCATCGGATTCTTCCTTTTTTGATAAAAGTGACGATGTCAGGGTCTCCATACAGGGTTCTCAGCTCATCGTTCGTTCTCACTCTCGAGCAGCAGTTCACATCAAAAATAGGGCGATAAATTTTTCTGGGAGCTTTCGGCTCCCTCAGTGTATTTTCACATTCTGCGGTGACCACCCAGGTTTCTGAGCCGTACATCTCAACAGGACGTATGACTGTCCGGTATAACTCCACCTTTACTTTTCGTGGGAATGCGTTGAACCTGAGAATTCTCTATATAGACCGCTCAGAAACATCGGTTTCCTGCGGCCAGTCTTTTTCTGTCTTAACAGTCATCATTATTTTTTTGGTCTTTTGCTACATATTCCGTCATTTGAGCTCTTCCTCTTTTCTTTTTCTTCAGTGTTCACTCTTAGGGAAATAAGTTTAATCACGATCTTTCCACAATACATGCCTAGTCGTCGAATATAGTCAGTCCTTATACCCAAGAGTAATTCTCATTGTAATTATCATTAATCATTAATTATAGTTTGGTAATTGAAACCAATACCCTGATATTGATTTTTTTTTCGATCTTTAACATATAAACTGTAAACTTGAGTTTTCCTTATTTGGTCCTCTGTTCCTTGAATAATCGCTGATCCATCTCTTGTAGATGAAATTGTGGTTGACACTTTAGAATCCTTCCTTCTTTCTCTTAATAGTCCGGGAAGAAGCTGTGTGAAACTCCGAAGCCGTAGAATATGCCCTTCTCTCCCTCCCTTAATCTAATAACTAACTGAGAGGATCCTTGGAATTTAAAGTCTACTGCTATTGACCGTATAATACGCTTCAAAAGATTTTTAATTCTAAGCTGAACGGGAAATGAAAATTGTATCTCTTACTTTGCAATGCTGAACGTGTTCCTTAATAATGATAAAGTATATTTTCAACAAAATTTTCACGACGGTATAATGAGTATCGCCCAATTTTAGTTTCGGACTTTTGTCTGTGAAAATTGATAAAGAATTTCCAGAAAAGAGTATAAAACGAAAACTTGTGCCAAGAGGGGTGGGCAGTATAACTTCCTCCCTTGGAGGTATGGAGTTATTTGAACTCCATGAGTCCTAACTTGGACGTATTGAGTTATTTGAAGAACATAGTATGAGTCAAAATGATTGAATTAGAAATTAAACTGTAGATGCGTACCTATGTGTACAATACCATCAATCTAATTTATGGAATTCGCAGTACTTACGGATCCCAGACATATGATAAAGTTTTAGAGAACTTTTATCTTGCGCTGGACCAACTGTATGCTCGAAAACATTCCTTATTTCGTTAGTTCGGCCAAACTGGTGCTTTGCGGGATTTTCAAAATAAAGAAAAATCGCGCTTGAGGGCTCATTTACTGTTTACCCCTCCGTCCTTCATTCAACCATCCGTCCAACAATTTAGCTCAATTGATTAGGGGGCACTGCAATGACTCCGTCTAGTAAATTTTGAGTGCCAATCTCGTAGAATATCGTTGAATCTGGTAACATTTTTGTTGAATATTTCTACAAAATCACTTAATTGCTTTCATACCAGCATGAGTGTGTAAACTCATTGTAATAGCTGTAATTGTACTAATAATGTCATAAGAGAAAATATCCCTAGTGCGGTAGAAAACTGCTGTTTCACGAGAACACAATACATTACCATTGTCCTCACTTTTACTTTTGTTTAGAAAAAGGGCGTTCTTCTCTCGGTGGCCTCGTTTCATAAATCTTGGCAGTGTTTTCGCTCTGTGCTGTGGTTTGGAGGGTGAAAGGTTAGTGAAAACCTGGTGAATTTAGTGCGCGAAAAACGTTAGAGGCACATAGTGAGAAAGGGGAAGGGTGAGTGGAAATGAAACGGCCTCTTTCAACAACTTGATTAATAATTCATTTTAGAATGGCTCTTATTTACCAACAACCTGGTAAGCTTTAACTATTCATGAGCCAGTAGTGTTTGTCACGTTTTGTTCTTCTGAAATGTGGATAATGTTCGGCTGGCAAAATAGGAGCACAAATCAAAGCTGTAACATCGAGAGGTGACGGAAAGATGGAGATCCTCCTTCAAAAGTGAGAGGCGATTAAGTTGCTACACACAGAGGTATCGCTATTGGTTATTTAAACCGTCAGTGATATCCTCGGATGCAGCGTATTCAAGAATCAAGAAGGAGGAACTACTCCTATCCGTCACACTCCCGGGTGCTTTCAAGAAGCGTGGGGGGGGGGGGGGGGGGGGGGGGCAGAGTGGAAAGTGGGCTCCAAATAGGCAGGATAGGGGGTATGATTTTTAGTTATTTAGTTTTAAGGGTTGATGCCCATTTTGCCTATTGGTGGGGGGGGGGGGGGAGGGCGGCGCCAGGACAAATAATAGAGGGGCTGGGTGGGGGCGATGGGTGGCTCAAAACCACGCTATGCTACCCTGTGACAAGGGTCGAAACACTTGTCCTGCTATAATGCATCAAGATTCTCTATAATATTACCCTAATATGAAGGAGCAAGGAGAAAGGATTTAAGGGCAATGATTATACGATTTATTCAAGAAACCAAATATGTATTGAAACTGGAAAACGCGAGTGATCTCAATCAATGTTGGCGTTGAATAAATATACGTGGTTACAATTCATACTTTTATCAAGCCCAAATGTATTTAGAAACTATAAAACGATTTGTCAAACAGAGTGTTAGAACACGTTTCAATACATCATTACAGCGCACTAAACACATGATTGAATAAAGGTCTACTACTTAATTAAATACTACTACTACTACTACTACTACTACTACTACAACTGCTACAGTTTGCGAATGAAAATATAATTATCAATATGAAAACATTTGTTACCTAGAAAAGTTGCGGACTTCACCGATTCCTTGTATTGAAGATTCTCATGATTTTTCAATTCTTACACGATGAGGTGGGATTGTAATTAATTGCTGGCTTCAGCAATCTAAAGCAATATACCTGTTATTATACTGATTCTAACCACTTCGAAAACAGTTTCTGTTGAACTGGTGATGCAATCTGTTTTGGCAGATGGTCTCCAGACAATCGAGTTCTTGCCATTGTGAGGTCACGTAGCTCTCGACGAACGAGTTTTGAACTGACATGAACTTAGGTGTTGTTTCGGATAGGTTTTAGTTGAACAACTCGTTAGGAGTTTTTTTTACTGTTACAAACAATCGAGATTACAGGAAGTTTCGTTGAGGTTGAGAGGTTTTTTATCAGACAACAGTCCCGATGACTGTTTCAACATTTAGTCGCTTGACCAAAGATGCTCGTTACTTGTTTAATCTCAAGTGATTTTTTTCTCCAAAACGCTATTTAGTATACAATTTCATTATATTTTACAACTTAATAAATTATATTAATGCAAATTATCACTTCTCTACAAATTTAATTTAATTTACAGTCCTGGAAGCATCCATTTAATTGCGTTATCTATTTTATTGTCATCAAATTCATTCATTTCAAGATTCATTGTGTTTCAACTTCCATTCCATAATTACATTAGGTAAGTACGAGTACATTTTTTGACGGGTGTTTTCATTGTTTAATAGTTTATTTGATGTTGGTTTCCATAAAGTTGAATATATCTACGATTTTTTGTCGCAGAGGAGCAATACAGGGAGAATATACTTTTGAAAAGATGGACAAAAAGATATGTAACTGATCCTCCCATCGCAATAATACTTGCAGTGTACGAAAGGAAATGTACAACCAAAAGCTTCATTCGCTATCAAACTCTTCATTAGTGCATTGCGTGATAATTGCGGTCCGGGCCCATTCTGCAGCTCGTTGCTTTCCTACGTATTGAATCTAGGCTTCCCTCAGATAAGTGTCTCATATATCTAGAAAGTGTTCATAAGTGTTTTCAGAATTCCTAAGATCACACATTGAGAACGGATGGTATTATTCATCCAGCCATCGTCAGCTGTCCTCCAAAGTCCTCATGATATATTGCGATATCTAAACACATCCTGTTTACATAACCGGCTGTTATGCGTCACCACTAGCGCAGAGTTCTGAAATAATTTGTACATCTCCAGAGGAGCTAGCGAATTTGATGAATTAGTGTTTTTATTCAACTCTTTATCTTTATAGTAGCCAGGGTTCAATTGAAACTTTTATGGTTGGATGTATTTCAATCTTTCAACAGTTTAGAAGCAGACATGCTCAATAGACACCCATACACCACTCTGCTTAAGGTCAATGCCCAAATCAATCATCAGCAGGCAGTCGACACACTGTACTGAACATCCAGCGTAAAGTATGCGGAAAAATGTGCACAATTCCACTCTTGAGCAATGACAAGTACTTTGGACTATTTTCGGGAAAACAGAACCGGGGTTTTCAAGAACCCTGTGTACATTTTCTCGTTAATCTACGCTGCGAATTATTAGAGAATGGTTTATTATTTCTGTATTAGATAGCCCTTCTGGTATAAATTATTATTAAACCCCGTATGTAGTAAATGATTCAAACTTGGCGCACCGTGCCTCCCAAAAGGGTTCACACCTTTACAGCTCTAGGGCCTCAAAATTTTACGGTGTGTATTAAATGTTGAAAACTTGAAAAAATGTCAATACAACAAAAAACTATTTAAAAAAAAGACCTAAAAGGGAAGACCTGTCTCAGAAGTCCCTCACCAGATCAGTGCGCCTCCTTACCCCGTTGTTTTTCAGATGTCCCGAAGGAGCTCCATCTAAATTTCAGTACCGTGAGTCGATCAGGAAAGAAATTAGCCTCAGAGGCTCCGAAGCTTACTAAGAGTCCATCCATACTTGGCAATTATTGTATTCTATGTATCCAAAAGGACCTAGATTTCTGGTTTTAGCATCATGAGTCAATTAAGAAATAGATTAGGCTCAGAGGCCCCTCAGCTGATCAGTGTGCACTTAATTCTTGTTATCACAAATGAATTCCATTTCGAATTGAAGATCCGTAGGTTGACATTAATATACCTGCGTAGATATTGCGTTAAACTTTTCTTTTGTTTTTTGTTTTGAAACAACACTTTTATTGAAAAGAATGGAAACGAAATCGAAATCGGAATTGAATAATGTTTCCCTTGTAGCAATTTTGTGATTATTTATTTATTTTATTTTATTTTTTTTTTTTTTTTTTTTTTACAGTTGATTCATGCTATTCTTTTAGCTGATGGCAGGTACAGCAGCACCAACCTCTAAATCAAAAAATTTTGTCCAGTAGTTTCGGAAAAAAAAACCCTGGATGGCGGAAGTAATGAATTTTTGGATCCTACGCATCTTGAAACGTAATCCAACAAATTTTGAAGGGAGGGGGAGGGTTAAATAGTTTTTCCTGATCGATTACAAAAGTTCGTTATTGAAAAAAAAAAATAAATAAATAAATAAATAAGCTGAAAAGAATAGATCTGAGCCTGTGTCAAGAAGGAAATGGATGTTCGAAAATTCACTGCAAACGAAATGTAATGTAAACTCCTTCTTGAAGAGAATTTGGAGGTAACGGTTGTACGCGAATACACATTAGTGGTTGTGTACACGGTATATATCATTAGGATTATATTCTGCAACTTACGGTGGTAACCTTACACGACATTAATCAGGCAAACATCGTAATTCATCGTAGCTCATTTATTGTGGAAAGCCCCCCCCCTCCCCACTCACCCCAATATCTAAAGCCCTCCATCTTCCCTCATTAAAGCCGCAAATATCATTCTGTGTTTTTTTTTTTTTTTTTTTTTTTTTTTTTTTTTTTTTTTTTTTTTTTTTTCGAGTGTTATTCTCTGTGACGTTAATTTCCCTAGAAATGTGAATGCTAATGACTGTGATGATATAAATCGAAAGACGCTTATTGTGGCTAATATACAGTAATATTCCCTAATGTTAAATTACTACAAAGCATCTGTTTTACCAAGAAATGGCGAATAGGTTTTGATTCATCTTTCGATTCGTTTCAATTACTTCCAACTAGCTACATTTAACATCATCGAAACGTTTTCGTTTCATTCAAGATACATATCTGCTACTCAATTTGTGATTTACGGAGATGCTGGGAAGAGGAAGCACTTCTAATGGCCAACGGGATGCATTTATCACTCTTGACTGCTCCGGTGGCTATGCCTTCTTGATTTATACGCGTTTGGCTTTCTATCGTTTACTTCCTGACAAACGATCGGGTCGCACTTTATCGAATGGGCCTCTAATGACTACAACGGTATATGGATTGGAGGCAGACTTTTCACCTCTGCACTACCATTTACGCACTCGTAAACATTGAAGTGAGCAGAGAATAGTGGCAACTATGCATTTATCATATATCCACTCCGCAGAATGTCGATCCTCCAATGCTGTTCATGAACGTTATTTTGTGTTGAATACAAATAAAACACAAATTAGCTTTTATTACTGTTAGCTTGCATTACTTCGTTCTTTCAAATATTAATTTGTTTTAATTTACTATTTTCACGATTCCATCTCTCCCTCGACATAATTTCCCTCTCTCCTCACTCTTGGAACAACGAGACCCCTAAGTTAAAATTTTCGTGTGTTCTCCTAGTCAGGATAGGTACCGTATTCTCAACCGTAACAAGTGGTTTGTTTTTAACTTATAACAGGGTTAGTGAAGATCATCATACTACAGGGCCATTTAGATCGAGTCTGCTGACCGTTTTGAATTTTGATGCTATAGCCTATGTGGATGCTGTTTCTCGCTAGCCTTGAGGTGAGCAGGCAATGTGAAGTCCTTCCTGTCCATGATGTGTTATTGTGGCCATTTCTACTTCGTTTGCTCAACGCTGAGTCTATTCAGATCTGAACTAATGAGCTGTTCCAATGTTCTTACTTGTTTCCAAGATTAGAGAAACCACGGATCTGGCCATATTTAAACTGTTTCTTAACGAAATACTCAAATAACTAATGCTCACTGCATGGATTCTAGCGATCATCTCGCTATGTCACATTATGTGCTGTTAGGGACCATAATCCGATCCCAGTATGATTGTTGTAACACATAGTATTTTTGTTAGCTTCCACAGTACCTCCATTTGCAATTATGAATGGTTCGAGAAACTCGCCTCTTAAAGGTGATAAGTAGAGCCTAATAAACTAGCACTTTTTTGTTTGTTCTGATTTACTAAGTGTGGGCCGTGTGGCTTTACCGTTTTCACCACTCGTACTGCTAAACTTATGTTATGATTGTAGAAAAAGTAAAAAAGAATGGAGAGAAGTCGATAGCATCAATATCTTGTAGCTACGTAATGGGAAGATGATATTGTTGACTTGGAAATGGGAAATCACATAACAATGGCGCCTATACCATAGTGTAAATATAGAAACTTCATTTGATAGAAGATGGTGCTTAGGGGCTACGAAGAATATTGTGTATAAAACTGTATACACACCCGCCCTGACACACACCTCTCACACCTCGTAGTCACCTTCAATCTAAGAGCCGGCTGCAGGCCTCGGGAATGGGATTTGTGCGTAGAGTGGATGAAAAGACGGGGAGGGACCGCGTTCGCGACCAGACCATCAGAGGTCCCTTTGGTCACTAAAATCGACGAGGCGCTGCGCTGTTCAGCTGATGTGACCATGTAGTCCGCCTGACACGAGGTACCCTCGGAGAGCATGGGAGACCAGATATCCAAACAAAAAATCCCGGGGAAGTCTAAGGACCAAGTGGGAGGACATGTCTGTCACGCTTAGGGGGAACGTGGGGTACCCTGGAGAAAAAGCCGCCCGAGCTTAAGACAGACCTTAACGCTGTAAAGTACTACACGAGGATCGACAAGTAAGAAACAAGACGAATGTTCATATCCCTTTTTCATACACATAAAAAACACTGTCGTAACCATTACTCTCTCACGTCGAGTGGAAGTAATCCTGATCCACCTTCACAAACTACAATCGTGGCTCACTCTCGAATAGCTCCTGTCGAAGCCTAGACAGACACCTCCAATTTGTATGATCTTTGATTATCCTCTGACGAAACATGACCTTTCCGTTGAATGCCCAAGATTATGCGAACCAACTCTCGAAATCATGAAGAACACAATCGAACTCTTGGGAAACGTCTGAACCTATTTGAAGATTCGTTCTGATAGTGAATCAACTTTTTTGTACCGTAAAATTGTGAAAAGCCAGCAGTTTCCATCTAAGTCCATATTCCAAACAATCAAGTGTTTGATGTCTTTCGCTACGAAAGCTTGTTACTCCTATCATAAAACTAATTGCTTTATAATTAGCTTGTCTTTTTTTTAGTCGTTTGCTGAGAAAAAAAAATCAAAATCTGATGAAAATTGAGGGTAAGAGTTTATTGCTACGACCATGAAAAAAATTAAGTGAGGTTTTGATCACAACAAGGCAGGAAAAATTTGGAGATTAAAGCCTAACCGAAACAATCCCCTGAATCGTTTACAAAATTTGGAGGAATTTTTCGTAGCGTGGTTTATAACGAAGTCGAGACCGAAATCGTTGGATAATCGCTGATAAGTACTTATGTTGCCTTCAAAACTGACAACTCTCATTTGGGATTATGAATATTACTAGGTTGATGTTCGTCCCCTGGGGAACCACCAAGGGTTATTCCCTGGTATCCATCGAATCTTGAGAGCTTTGCCTTTTAATTCAATGTTAATCACACAGCTTTTTTGAATACTTCATATAGAATAAGTTCAGAGTACTTAATTTTTGAGAAACCCCCATTAGTGTACTTGAATTTAGAAAAATAAGGCGAACCCAATCGCCCAAGAAGTTATAAATAATATTGACTTATAACCCTTCTCACAAACTCCTTCGGTTGAGAAGGTTTCTGAAGGAAAAACTGTAGTATCGTCCTGTCTATCTCGCGCTACCTACACCGTTTTCGGTAGTTATTGCTTCTACTCGGGGAAAAAGGTTTAGCTTCGCCCGGTGGTAGATTGTGGTTCCATTATGATGATTGGATAAGTTGGTTCCTTTTCTTCTGAGGTCTCGCTATTCAGCTTTCACAACTTGACTTCTTCCTCCTGATTCCCCAAAATTTCGTGTTTTCGTGGTTCTTGGTAGTTTCCTATTTGTTTCATGTCAAACTCGTGCAAGGTTTGATTTACTCGTGGCCTTCGCTTGTTTGGCAGTTGAATGTATATCTATTTCAACTAAATATTTTGGAAAACTACTGCCTAATGAATATTTTAGTTTCTTGGATTTTTAGCATAGTTCTGGGAGTTTATCCGCGTAATCTCGAAAAATATTTCAAAATCGGATGAAGTTTGTAAAGGTAACGTTGGTTTCAAAGAAGATTCCAAGGTTAACGTTTCCCTCACACTACTGAACCAAATTTTTCTAAATTTCCCTCGAAAATCCCATTTGCCCGATGATGAAATGACGAAAATTGATGAAAAAATCTCGGCATCGGTGTGTCAACCAATCCTTTGGTAATTGAAGAAAAACTCCAAGACTCCCGGACCCTCCAAATCTTTCTTGTTAGAGCCTACGGCACAAACTCAAAATACATAGAACATACATGTTTATAACGCATATATAAGGAGGATTCAGGTCCTCACAGAGTTTCATTGCAGAATTATAAAACTTCATTACCATTATCCACCTTCAAAGGAAATATTCTCATTTTATTATATTATGTACTTATAACCCACTGACTGTTTTTCTTGGAATGTTGGATCGTAGCAAGCGGGAAATCATATGACCGCTACTTTAAGGTCGCATTTTCGCAACACAAAACATAACGCTTTTGGCAGTTAGGTGCTAAAGCATGTTCCATGCTAAAGATCATTACCTCAATAAGTTTTAGGTTGAATAGGTAGTTGCGTTCAATTTTGGAACACACTTTTTGCGACCCCGATGCTGGAGTATAGGCAGGAGTATAGTGGGCTTCATCTAGCGGGGGGTATAGTGGGCTTCATCTAGCGTTTGCTATATTCCCAAGAGTAAACTTTTTTCTAAATAACATTATCCCAAACTGATATGTGGATTTGGTGGGTTCAATACAGAAACCTTTGGCCGAAAATGTGTATGGTTTTTAATACAATTAATTATCCCATTACTCAATAAAGGTTTCTTCTTTCTGTTTCAGGTAAGTACATATTGGTTTCGTGGAGATTTACTACAAAATGTCCGTGAGTACTCTTCATTAGCTTCAGAGTTCATATCATTGATTTGCATTGTATGAAATGTAGTCAGGTAACTAAGTTTGTTTGATTAATGTAACTAAAGTTAACAGCAGTGTCAGTATGGCTTTAAAAGGGTTGTTTTCTGAGGAATTACGACCGTGATTTTCTCAAACAATAAGGCCAGGTTAGTTTGGAACAGAGCCTTTACCTAGAGCAAACTCCAGAGTTTTATGCATCCGCTCTTCTCCCTAAAAAGGGCTTTCCCATCATATAATACCAGGGTGGCGGTGATCGAGTGATCCTTTCCGCCTGACTCACGCTCGACCGAACTGAAAGGGGACGTGGATACGAAGGGACTGGTTGAAGCACAGTATTAGGAAATATTCTTGAAACCTCTTCGCAACCTTACCGGTCCGTGTCACAAGTGGTACCCTTCATCCCAATTCTCGTCATATTCTTTGGGATTGGAAACCTTTTAAGGGAACTACCAGTGCCGGCTCAGTGACCAAGGATTAGTATATCCACTTCAGGGAACTGCAGGGGTCTGCATAGCGGACAGTAACTCGGAACTCGGACAGTTCATGTTTTGATACTTGTTGATTTCCTGCAATATTGAAGGTTTGTAAATTTACTTTCTTCTTCTTCAATCACATGTTTTGGTTGGAAAGAGCAAAGAGGTCAAAAGTACCCACTTAATTTACAAGTGCTGCCAGAGAGCAAGTAGTATTATATTAACTTCAGCGAACTGCCAGGGTCTGCGTTCGCATAACCTTAGATGACTGATATTCTAAATCGACTCATATTTTTTTCTGTTACGTACCTGCAGTTTTGGTGGTTTATGAATATATTTTGTTCGTTTTCTTCTTCTTCTTCTATCTCATATTCTGGTTAGGAAGATCAACAGTTTCGGAGTACTACTGATATCTAAAAAGGCTGTCAAAAGCATTTACTATAAAGTATGTCGTTATTCAATAGGAATGGGGGAATCTCGTGCGAATGCAATGAAATTGGTAGTGGTTAGATGTCGGTGCTGTGAGTAGTATGAAGTGGGAGGGAGTGAGAAGTGTGAGAAGGAGGGTGGAGTCCTTATAAGATGAATGCATTCGTAGTGGCTATGACAGGTCCTCTCTCTATTGCCACGCGATCGGCCGATGGGGGGGGGGGGGGGGGGGCTTCTCTACGAACAGACCTGACCTATCTGCGCTATAAACCATAAAATCCACTATTCATAAACGAAGCTACACGAGCCCCATCCTATACTGCCCCCTTTTATATTCTCATCCCCCATCATTATCCATCGACCCAACCCTCGTTAAATTTTCGTTTGCAAATAGTCATTCTGAGTCTGCCTCTCTTAATCTTACACATATTTAACATCCTCATCCCGCCTGGAAAATATATTGATACCATCGTGGGGGAACAAAGAAACTCATTGCAAAGAGACGTGTTAATCTATTGGTACATATCTAATAATAAAATCACTTCCAGAGTATTATATGTAACGAAATGCGTTTTCTCTCTAATTTCCAGGTAGAAGCTAGGTTACCCTTGTATTCTTTTTATATTCCTAAATGAAAATATATCCCATCCTAAAAAGTTTGGCACTAACCGCAATCTCCGACCATAAGCAATGCACCAATACACTCAGAGCAGCCCTTGGGTTGGGGTCAAACGTCTTGTAGGATATAGTAATAGTAAAAGTGCCTTTTTCTCACCGACGGATATAACGCTAATCATCTTCCGCTCTAGTTCCTGAAGAATGCATGACATCATCCAAAATAATTGCCACCTCATATTGGAAGAATCTAAATAGTAGTTTCTCCAAAAACTGGTAGTCGTAGATTTATTAAGGTGCTGGATCCGAATTCGGTCCTAAACGTGCTAAGTTTGAACCCAGAAGAATAAATATCCCATTTTATACAAGTTGAATTAGTTAGTGATTGGAGTGTAGTGCACGATTGGAATACAGAGAAAGTACACAGCAGAGTACTACCGTCGTTTGTACGCACTGCGGAAACAACAGAATACTGAAAATAGTGGTAGCAATCTGAAAGCCACTCATGCAGGTATAAAAATTCACACTCACTTGAAATCTTAATGTAACGCAATTTAGGCTTTGACGAAGCTAGTGACTTAATCATTTATGATTTGGTGGGCTTGTGGTCTTTCAATCGAAATGGTATACTAGGGATTGAGCTTTCTTATTTCAAAAGCACGAACGATGGCTGAGTCGAGGAGCCAACAAAGATTGTTAGCTAACAGATTTCCCTAGAGCATACGACACAAGACTTGACGAAAGTTTCCTCCCCCTCCATCAAAACCCCGTTCGTTATTTTATCATTTCTGTTTGTAGTCTCTTCTTATAGATTCCCGAAGGCTGATATAGTTCATTCTAGCATGAGGCATTCATTCATTCTAGCATCGGATGGAGAATGTGGGTCATATCATCTGCGGTTTTCAGTGTTATCACCATAATGATTATTGTCTTCTTGCATTACTTATCTTGCTTCCGTTCTATAAATCTAGAGAAAAGTTTTACGTTTCCCTACAAACTAAATTTTTTTTTTCTTATTTATATTTTCTTCCCCCACTAGATATTCGCTGTCAATGGAGAGGGAACTTACCTATAACTTATTATTGTTTTAAGATAATTGGATTGTAATTAATTTGACGTTGTTATAACCGTCTATGATAATAGCAGGGGAAATACTCTGACGATCTGGTGATATTGGATTAATCTTGAAACACTGAGCTCATTTCAATTAGTGAGATGGGAATTTCCGGAAGAAAAATTGTTGCATATCTACACCATTATACCACATAATTTATGAACCGGCCACTTAGTGGAAGAAGATATTTATAATGTAATTATTATTAACGACATCATCCAGAGGAACTGGGAAGTATCTTTTTGATTTAACAATTTCGCTATCAGTATCGTATATAGGTGTACCATCAATCAAGGTAACGCAAATTGTTTGTACCCAAATAATATGCAGAAACCCGATCACCATGTTTGATACAACCATATCTGAAAACGTTCCCTATAGTTGTAAATGAAATAGTATCAAAGCCAACATTTTTAAAGTTTGTTAAAAAATGCAATATTTAAATTAATTGTACTTTAAATTTATACTTTGCTGCCCCCCCCCCCCCCCCCCCCCATCCCTTCACTTGAGAATATCACGTTCAAGCCTGGTTCTGGAGTTGGGTTATTTAGCTATTTTGTCAACTTGTTGTTGTTCCGCAATCCAAACGGTTTACTCGCAGCATTGTTGATAAATAAATTTCCCATGTATTAGAAACAAATCTTTATTTTATTTTATTTTTAAGTAGCTGACCCGGCGGACTTTGTTCCGCCTAACATATTATTCGTACTGTCAAGGTTACAAATTACAATAATTGGTATTCATTAAAATTTATTCCTTAATTGAAGCGAAGAAAACATTGAATATAAATAATAGAGTAGTACGTATAAAAGATCAATACGGGTATTTGAACTAGTTTCTGTTGATGTATTGTCCTACCTTTCGGAGATGTTGAAAGATACATTGGTCACTGTAAGTTAAGTGACGGTTCATGGAAAGAGACCATCATTTTATTCGTTTCTCGGTGTTCAAGAGATGCTCCTTATCAAATTTCAAAATCCTAGAGTGAATGGGAGAGACTTTAGCTATCAGCTGAGCTGGTTGTAACCTGTCATTGCATCCGTCTCTCATTATCCTAGAGAGGCTCCCTATCAAGTTTCAAATTCTGAGGAAATAGAAGAGGAAATTTAGCTGAGTAACCTGATCTGGTTAGAACTCGTCATAGCATTCGACTTTAATATTCAAGAAAGGCTCCCTGTTAAATTTCACATTCCTAGGGTGAAAAGGAGAGAATTTAGCTAAGTCAGCTGATCTTGTTGGAACCCGTCATTGCAACCGTCTCTTAGAGTCTTAGAGACAACAAATTTCAAGTTCTTAGGATTAATAGGAGAGGATTTAGCTGAGTCAGCAGATTTGGTTGGAACTCGTCATATCGCTCAGCTGATAAGGGAGAGCCCGTCATTTTATTCGTTTCTCGATGTCCCAGAGAGCCTTCCTATCAAATTTCAAGGGTGAATCGGGGAGAATTTAGCTAAGTTAGCTGATCTGGCTGGGACCCGTCAATGCATTCGTTTCATAATGTCCTGGAGAGGATCCCTGCCAAATTTTAAGTTCTTAGGATTAATGGAGGAGACTTTATCTGAGTCAGCTGATCTGGTTGGGACCCGTCATTTCATTCGTCTCTTAATATCCTAGGGAGGTTCTATATCAAATTTCAAATTCTTAGCATAGAAAGGAGAGAATTTAGCTAAGTTAGCTGATCAGGAAAGAGCACATAATTTTATTTGTCTCTTGATGTTCCAGAGGGTCACACCCTATCAAATTTCAACTCCCTTGGGTGAACGGGATTTTTTATTTATTTTTTTATTTTATTTTTTTTTTAAGGGATTGGTTTTATTTTTAAGCAATTGGTACTGGTAAAAGCGTCCTGGTTTCTTCACTCCGTATGTCCTTAGCTACGTTAAAACTCTTCCCGACCAAGATTTCTGCAGTTATAAGGCATTTTTATTATCACTTTTTGATGATATATCTTTACGAATAGAAATGCTTCGCTCAACCCACCAAAATCGTTTTGGTATCGTTGAATTAGTTATCGGAAGTCCTTTACGTCTAAAACCCACCATGATGATATCTAATGAAATTGACGAAGTGAGTCGATTATTGTTGAGATGAAGCAGTGGAAATGAGGCAAGAAGTAAACGCGATTTTTCAATAAAAGGGTGATTTTATGGCAGAAAGGGGTGAGTTGTGAGATTTCTATATAGCCTGTCTTTCTTTATGGTGTTCAAAGAGCATCCTGCAAAAACATTACCGAAATCGCCTCATAATTGTGGTTGCGCATGAAGGACAAACAGACAAACATAATTTGATTTTTATAGATATAGATGATTGCTCGAAAACGAGTCAGGTTTTCTCAATTCATCATTCGAATCAACTTCATGCTATCTGTTGACAATGATTACTGAATGGGTTTGAATTTCTATCGGTTGGCGACTATTCATTTGATATAAAACCTTTTCGATTCAATTCAATAACATTTAATATCGTCGCTAGACTCGTGGTTTAAAGGTTACCAAACCATATTTAGCTCATGTTTGATATCAACTGGCAGGTGGGTAGATTTGATACACGGTAATACAGCTTATGTTTGAATCGGGAACTGCTGATTATTACGTAAGAGGAAATTGTATTCTGATCGTTGACATATACACATACGTGCCACCAACTTTCGATTCCATTTATACAATAATATATTATAATGTAGAAGTGATTTTAATTCCTCATAATTACTCAATAAGTTTATTAAAACTAAGTATCTACTTAGCGTAAGACACTATGTTAAATCAACTAATCGATTTGAATTCTTAAAAAAAAATATATATCTGTATATATATATATATATATATATATATATATATATATATATTTATAAAATATATATAATATATGTAGACCTTTGTAATCGACCAAGAAAA
This sequence comes from Adelphocoris suturalis, assembly GCA_030762985.1. NCBI lineage: Eukaryota > Metazoa > Arthropoda > Insecta > Hemiptera > Miridae > Adelphocoris > Adelphocoris suturalis. The sequence continues at coordinate 93,750,156 of CM061042.1, forward strand.
AAATTTTAATCACTGCCAATGTGTTGTTTTACGATTCAAGATGCATAGAATTTAAAAAACGAATAAAACCCTTTCAAGGTAACGGTAATGTTTTTCGGTTATCATTCACGTATGTTTTCCAAAAAAATCGAATGAAATCGTACGGAAAGCCGTACGATCTTCCGTTCTCTCACAACGAGCTGTAATGGAGCAGCGACTTTTGATTATTCGGAGGAACTCTTAAGTTTCATCATTGACTACTGGATAGTGGCATCACACGGCATACGCGCCGCCGCTGCGGTTTTGCCAATTCACGGCTCTGCTTCATTAGGTCATGAAAGGAAAGTTTAGGTGTGTTATTTAATTTTTTTAATTTCTCTTCAGTACCTAGGCGTCTAAACCTATGCAGACACATGGGGTACCTAATGATTCGTTTAATAATATAGACAGGTGTTCTGCGTAGAATACCTATGCAATACAGAAATTTTGAACATCTGAAGCGTTTTGAATTTAAAACGTTCGTCTGTAAGCTCTTAATATTCAAACTATTACGGTTGAGTTTTCATCCTAGTTTAGCTAAAACCAATTCCTAATGTAGAGCCAGATGAGATATGGCCAAAAGGCACAATAATGGAAACGAAAATTTGTTCTAGATATTCATCAATCTCTTTTACTGAAGAAATGGCTACGCTAGTCTACCGATCAGATTCACTTCAAAACTGTTTTGAGTGTCAAATTGTTCTGTTTGTTGATGATAATTATGTTGTAAAACATAAATCATTGCTCCCAATCAAACAGAAAAAGTATAGCTGTTGCCATCACAATTAAGGCTACCTTAAGAAGGACCATCAACATGTGGACCGACCAACATACCGCAAGAAGGTGGTCCAATATTGACGGGCATGCCCACAGTAAACTCATGGCGGCTGACTCAATGTAAAAGTAGATCATACTTTATCATGGTTGTGAGGGAGGAGAGGAGAGGAGTTGGTGGTTGCATATTCACGTTAGGTTATTGTGAAGAAGGTACATCCTGTTACATGATCAACAATTCGCCATTCTTATCAAAATTATATTCAACACATTCATATGGACGTCTTTGTAATATATGCATTACTTACCAATATGTTTCTTTTTGTCCGTTTATTCTTCCTGGAAATATAACCAATTCCAGACTCAATAGTGCATAATAAAACAATTTATTTGTATAATAATGTCCAACTCATTGTCACGTAATATGATTGTGTTCCGACTCAATTTAATTATTATCTCTTTACGTTGATTATTATCTTGATATTGTAATAGTAGATACCTTGAGGAAAGAAATTGAAGAAACCACCATGATTATTTGCTTTCCTCCGTGACTGTACTGTTCTGGGTGAAAATGTGTGCCGACCCTCAGCTCACGAGTAAAGCAACTAAAACTTACAAAGTTGTGGAAGAAATCCTTTATTGGGTCCGCACTAACTTTTCGCTCGCGTTCCCAAGTTCTTTGAATGTTCCCAGTAGTTTAGAGAATACCTTGGCGAATTCCACAACTTAATCTAGGCTAAGATAAACTCAAAGCTGAAACTTAACGAAGCGCTTCAGTGTTTGCAACCCGCTAGTATGGAGGGGATTGATTATGTGGGCGCCAAGGCATATAAACTCCTCGCTCGTTCAGTGGTTTCCCCATATTTTGGAGTGGGCCATTGCCCTTGATGTTCTCCGAATAATTAATTCAAACTACCGACGACCATCATATTCTCCAATTCACTATTTTTCTCAATAATGAAAATAAATTTAGTTTTTCTCTGAAATTCTGAATATCGTGCTCAACTGAACGTGTTTACTATACAACGTTCTCTTAAGTTTGAATGTTTATTGTATGTGATGAATGATGAGCACACTTTGCCCTTTGACTGTGTGACTCCCCGATTAAATAGAAAAAATCAACTGTAAAAAGTATTTATATTTTCATTCTAAAATGACTTCCATTTGAAACCACTCCCTTCTCAGGACATTTCGTCACAGATATCTGTGGCATTTGATGTTATTCATTACAGCTAATAATCTCGCTAATATATTCTTCATTTCCGAACGAGCATCGAGAAAACCCGGCGCTCCGCGCCTCGCTTTGGGTAAGTACCCGGTTCCTCCTTTGTTGCCACTTGGAGCCTACTGCTAAACATTAAAGAACGTGGTTGTAGAGGCTCCCTACCGGATTTCAACATCTTAAGTTGAAAATGAAAGACTTGAACATACTCAGCTGATCACGATGGAGTCAGTCATGTCATTCGACTCTGGTTGTCACAGAATGGCTCTCTATAAAATTTCAATATGCTAGGGTGAAAAGGAGAGAACTTAGCTCACTCATCTTTTCAGGAAAAAGCTCATCATTTTATTCGTCTCCTGATGCCCTCGAGGGGCTCCCTTTCAAATGCTTTTAAATTAAATCTTATATTTAGGCTCTGTTTGCCTAAAAAGTATAGTGATGTTATAATGTTAGCTTCATTGCTTTGAAGTTTAAAAAAGCATATTTTCATATGAGTTTCGTGTGTTTGATCAAGAAATAACCTTGAACGATTCATCTCAAAAAAGTATTTTTATGATCGGAAACTTTGAAGGTATGATTCGCTATCTCCATTAATTAAATTAGATTATGACCATCGGTCTTGATTATTTTCACTCTCCTCATGTGGTGGAGATCATGATGTATCTTCTGTCCTGATTATTTTCACTCTCCTGACGACCCAAAAGGGTACATCGGTTCTGAGAGGAAGTTATGGTCTGAAAAAAATGAAATGAAATGTAGGAATGCAAACTGAAAACGTTTTTTACACGTATGAATCAGTGATGTATTGTATGTATGTGTTTCGGTAAAAAAAGAAAAAAAAACTAAATTTTAACTGAAATTACTAAAAAGTAACTGTAAAATAAAGGAGAGGTAAATTAAAAAATAAAAAGAAACTGAAACGAAATTTAAAAGTTTTATGTCGAAAGTAGTTTTGTCATACTCAAGAGCAATGCACTTCCAAAAAATAAACTGATTATCACAAATGAAGAAGTGACGCAAAATCTTAATGAAAGGGAAAAACTTTGTTTTTAATGGTTTCCTTCCAAAATGACCATCAATATATTGGCAATAGTCAATTAGACATTGGGTTAATTCCGCAGAATGTAATTGTATTCTACCTCGCTCGGAAAGGCTCCGTTCCAAATTGCAGCGTCGGAGGTCGATTAGAAAAGGAACTTACCTCCGCAGAGGTAATTCGGCTGAAAGACCCAATTTACCCCCTTGCGTGCCTTTGTCACTTCCGGTTAAATTTACTGTGTGCATTCCAATTTTCAAATTCGTTGAATGAACTGTCAAGAATAAAACACGAAAAATCTCTTTATTTTAAGTACGAACACGAAAAATTTCTCCATATTACATAGAAGATCACTAAAGTATGCTCACTTTGTTATTGGAATCACAGTGGTAAATTATTGATGGCTGTGTATCATTCATGTTTTTGGTTTTGTGTTTTCACTTTCTTGAATATTTGAGGACTGCTTGTGAGTGCGTAGCACGCTAGAAGGTGTGTTGAATATCCATTCCACAGGGTTGAGTTAACTTTCTCAAGTAAACTACCATTTAACTTTGTTCTCCTCTCTCGAGAAAGCACGGATATAAGTTCCCTCCGGCACAAGCGCTCGCTCCTACCCAAAGGGGTTAAATGGATAGAGGATGGAGAATTGACGGGATAAAACTGGAATCTCCTCTCAGTTCAAGTTAGATCCTTTGTTTTTCTCCTCCTCAATCAGTTTTTCGTTCCCCAGCGAATTTTGGACCTGTCCGAGTTACGTGCATCATACACCTCATTTCATCATTCTTTTATTGAATAAAACGTTACACTTTGCAATTATTGTTCGTATTTATTAGATGCTAAATTCAAATCAAATAACAGCTATTGATGACTGTGATTATTTTCTTATCAAAATGATCTAGTCAGGATCACACGCCTGAGCCCATTGGGTGCTAGCTCTGTTTTTAATCGACAGTACATCATATATTGACTTTCTCATGTAGTTACAATGGGTCCCCTTTGGTGGGAAATTATTACAATTTGCGTCTCACAAAGCGTAACGGAAAAGCTGAAAATTACATTTACTTTAGAACCCTAGGTGATATCTGAAAAAATGTTACATAACAATAATAATAAAAAATCAATAATAACAAAAATAATCTAGGTTTTGGCTTCGGTTTTTTTTTTCCAAGTATACAATCTTCCTACATAACTAAAGGACGCGAGCGAACATAACAACAGCGTAAAAAAAAAAAAAAAAAAAATCGATTATTTATAACGTAGAAAAAAGAGAAGAAAATTAAATCCTGCGTCAGCTCGCCAATAAACCAGCTGGATGACGGGTATTGCGAAGAAAATGGAAACATCTCCGGTTATTGCGGATATTATGTGTATGTTTCAGTCGTATGTATTATGTAAATTTTATTCCATTGTGCAAAACACTATTTTGGCTTTAGTGCACCTACATTTCGGCGTATACTTAACTATCAATCTGTTGTAATAATGCATTCGGTTTCATCGCATACATTATTGTCTATTCTATCTTGGGGAAAATTTACTATTGTCTCTATAGTTAATGTAGGCATTAGCTATTATAAATTTAAAAAAACATTATTTACAGTTACTGCATTGGATCTATAGCTCTATACATCAGAAATCCAACCAGCGAACGATGATAAGCTTTGGTAGTTCCACCAGAAGAGGAAATCGGTAACTTATTGCGGTTTTGATGTACACCCTCGAGGCTACGATAGCAGTCTAGCGCCGCATTTTGGTCTTCCCGGTCTATTTGACCAAGTTTCGTCCCCAGCGTCGGAGAGTGAGCTGTAGATAATACCCAGTTTCGACGGAAGATAGAATAGGGAGTTGTATAACTTCATCTCCGGAAGGGTCAGCGCCCGGAGTAGTAGTTGAGAAAACTTCCTAAATCGAATATCTGCATATATACCTATTATGGTTCTCATTGAGAAGGTATCATTGCCTACTAAGCGTCAACGCTCCAGTACATTTGTTACCTCAAATTACTGACTCTTAAACATCTATTAGAAATAGGTGCTAATTGTGTTATCAAATTTTAACCAAGTTTGTTGAATCTCACGTTGTTGAATCTCTTGTCTGTTGAACCTCACGCCTATTCATCATCTTAGCTGTTTTCCCCTGGATTAGATGCTGTAAGCAGTGGTTTATTCTCCTCATCTTTCAAAGACGCTGTTTTGTTAGGGGCTTATTGTGAAAAGCTTGTTCTAATGCGTTAGAAAATGTTCTCATTCTGTTCTGTTCTTATTTCATAGAAATTTGAGAATTCAAATAGAATGAGATATACAAGTGTAGAAGGGGCTACGGTGGGTAATGATAATACTGATTCAGTACAACGAAATATAACGCAATTTATTCAATAACTGATATTGTTTAATCTGGAAAGTATCTAGCAATCCTCCTCCCTAACTATCAGTGGCCGCTGTGAAATCCAACAAACTTGGTTAAAATTTGATAACACAATTAGCACCTATTTCTAATAGATGTTTAAGAGTCAGTAATTTGAGGTAACAAATGCACTGGATCGTTGACGCTTAGTAGGCAATGAACACGTGGTTGAGATGCATGAAGAGCTGAAGCGAAACACAACTTATATGAATATGGCGTGGCAGGCAAGCTTTACTACGACCACAAAAACGCTATGGAATGATAGAAAATGATTAAAATGCTCAACCTGTAGTCCGATGGAATGTCCAAACGTTTCAAATCCACCTCTCCAAAAGAGAGATGTAGCGAGGACACCGGTGGAACCGCTCGGAAAACGACTGTGGCAATGTGCAAGGGATAACCGCAGCTTCCAGGTAATTTGCTGGTGTAGGTAGTAATTGTTGTTAGAGGATAATCAACGTAATAAACTACTAGTAGAATTTAGTAAATGAAAGTTCGCAAATGTAATAATTGAAGTTCTAGCACATGATTGGTTTAAGTAACCTCCTTGGAATCAAAAATCCTCATGGCAAAAATAGGTAGGTAATATTGGTTACCCCAATAGTGTTGAGCGCTTGAGGTGAGCTCATTTTGATCTACGAACAATCCGTATATTTTACTGGCGTGTAGAAATCGTGGAGTAAAAACTAACAGAATAATTATAAAAACATATTTTCTTTAACTCAAATTTGGGATAGAAAGGTAGGCACAGTCATCAATTCATTGATACCTAAATTATTTGTTCGAATCAGCTGTGAAGTATTTATTGATCAGCTGATTGTGTGACACACACACACACACACACACATTATATATATATATATATATATATATATATATATATATATATATATATATATATATAGTTTTATTGTATTTACATTTATGTACCAATCAATGCTGTGAATTCTTTTCTTTTTTTTTTTTCTTTTTTTTTTCAAATTATTTTTCCCTTCTTTCCAATATTCAATCTGAATGAAATTATTTCTAAGTACCGTATTTACAGGAATCGTGCGTTTCTACTTTGGTAGGAATTTTTTCTCAGTTGGGTAATGTAGTGAAGAGGGCATTAGAAATTGTAGGACTTTTGAAACGTTTATGAAACCCCGATGAAAATTGAGGGAGTTTTACGCAAAGGATGGATTTCTCGTATTTACCAGGCGTTGAAATGGAGTGTTGGGAGTCCCATCGGACATGTTATCAACTGCACGGACTTCCAATTTCACCGGGTTGCAATTCCACTGGTCGAGGGTTGGTATGGGCGTATAGTGATGTAGATTCATGACAAACGGTAACTTTTTTTAAAATTATTATTATTATTACTTTTTTTAAATCCATACTATGCTGGAAAAAACTGAATAGTTAGAAAATTTACCGATCACCACTGTCAATTTTTTCTCAACTCCTTTCCAAACTGAATGAAATTATATGTAACGTATTTTACATTCATAATACGTTCGTACTTCAGTAGGCATTTTTTCTTGCAAATAATGTAGGGCAATGGGCGTTAGAGCCTGTAGGATTTTTAAACGATGATAAAATACAGATGGAAATTGAAGGAATTGTACGCTTAGGATTTCTGGTATTTTCCAGGTGTATAGTGACGCAGGTTCATGATTTTTATTTTTATTTATTTCATTTCATTTTTTATTTTATTTATTTATTTATTTTTGTCCAAGTCAGCATAATAAGCCCCGAGGATAAGCATTTCAATGTAATTATCCAACAATGGAAACAGTTAAAATTGCTTAGTGTAGTTGTGTAACACTAATAGCAAGAAACGTAGTCTGTCGGTTTTTCCCTGAGTATAAATCCAGTGCCCTTCCGATATACACTTTTAGGTTTTTAAATTTATAGTTGGCAATTTTCTTTTCTTCATGAGCACCACTGATGATTAACTGAATATTGATTAGCATGTTTTTCAAAAATTCAAGAAATACAAATAAATTAGGGAGGGCACTGGTAAAATTTCGATATGTATTTGGACTGGAAAGACTCACATCCGTTCGTCGTTCGCTCCAACCTATCTCTGCTGAAGCCCATAGGTGTGGAAGGAAGGTCGAATCTATAGTCCTCCCACAGAAACAATGCCCGCCGACAATGCGTTCTACCAGGGGGAAATCGGAAACAGCGATTGAGACAACCTTGATAAGAACCAGTAGAGATTATTGAATTGATTATTGATAGCTCTGGTTTCCACTTTTCACTCATTGCGAATTTTGACTTTGACGTGTTCTCTCTCTCTTTTTTTTTTTTTTTTTTTTTTTTTTTTTAATTTTATTTCGTATTGCTCTACAACCTACTCTGTATTACAATTATAACCAGTGCAGTGTTGTGCGGTATTGCTCTACAGCCTACTCTGTATTGCAATTATAACCATGGAGCGTACGCCCCCGAATGTGACCGAAAGTAGTTCGCCTCACCGTGGAAAACCTTCGAGGAGTCAAGCACTCGGAATCGTGTGTATTGTGTCTCGGTACTTCGTCGATAATAAGGAAGAAGATGTAGGACGGAGACCACCTAAAATATAATATGCGGGATCTCATAGCCCTAGTTGGTGGTTCACACCAACCACCAAAACTGGTGTTTCCCACTGGGACGTATCAAAAGTGCTCATAGAAGCTCAATCTGGGAACCTTACCTTCTACCAACAAAATGTACGCCCCACAAGAAAAGGTCGATGCCGATAATTTCACTGACCTAGCGATTCGGATCATGTTACGAGTTTTATACAGCGAAGAAACAATGTCAGTCAACCGAAGACCTTCCCCAATCGTTGAAGGGAAACAACTAACTAAACGTTGTTGGCTGCAGTGACGAATTTCTAAAACTTGGGATTCACGGAAGCGGATTTCGGTTGGAAATGGTCTCAACCGAACCGAAAAATTTTGGTCAAAAAAACGGCAATTTATGCCTGTAGAGGAAGGTACTCGTATTTATGTGCCAAGCACAATTTTCTTGAAGAGGTTCGATCGATGCTTGCCTTGACGGAGCGCACGTAAGATGATGGTTTTGTTTTCAGAAGCAATTCAGATTAATGAGCAATAAAAAGTTTACACTAGTGGTACTGAATCCTTTTTCTTACGTTATAATTTAAAAGTTAAGAAATTTCGAAATTAAAGAAATAGCTTCTGACACTTCTATGATTTCAAAGCAGGGAAAACGGGGAAAAGGGGAAATCAGTCACGAAATAAGAGCTCAAGTTGAGTTCCGCCTTGACCAGCAGAATGCTACCTCGGAGGCCATTATTTTAGTGGGAGGACTGCAGTACAATGTAGTTGTCGGTCAGGTCGATAACCGATAACACATCTGGTGAAGTTGATACAAGGTCCAGGTCACAGGAGAAAGTAAACAATTGGAATTGCAAGGGCAGATTACAACTAATGAACTTCCTCCTGTGGAACTGCAAACAACCCGTTGAAATTATCAACAGTCCGAATTACCAAATGGAAACAGCTCAAATTGAATGAAACTATGAATAGATATAAACGTTGCTAATTTTTACGCTAAGGTTTATTATTTCTGAATAGTAGATGGCCCCTTAGGTAAATAACAGCATCAAAACAGGGCCCTTCGCACCTTCCAAAAGTGTCTACCTCTTCACAGCTCCAGAACCCCCCGATTTAGTGAATGTTGAAAAATATAGAGAAAATTTCGAAAGAAAAAGTAGGTCGAAAAGTAAATTAATTTGCCTTAGAGGTCCTTCATGTGATCAGTACGCCTCCGAATCTCGTATTTCTTCTCGGGATGTCACACAAGAACTCCATCTAAATTTTTGCACCGTGAGTCTGTTAGGAAACAAATTAGTAGCAGAGGTCCCACCGCTGATCATAGCTCCTCTATACACAATTGTATTCTACATATCACAGAGGTTAATTTCAAATTCAGCTCCATATTGATTAAGAAATAAGTTAGCTTCACGGGCTCCTTAGTGTAACGCACCTACTTAAATGAATTGCTTAGTACAATTTCATGGAGGTCGGGCAAAAGGCTTATTTTGTCATCAACATGCCTACTTAGGTATAGGCACCTATAGAGGCAAAATTAATTAATACATCTACTCTCTACTACTCCCTCTGATCTAAGTATAACGACTTTTTTCGTAGGTACTCACCAACTGAAAATTTATATGATATATAATAAAACACCTGCGCTTCACTAGTCCATCAGTAGGGGCGAAGTTATTCTCAAATCGATTTTAAGAAGCCCCTTAGAACTTAGTAAAATCGTCGGTAATTAATAGGCGACTTTTAATATGTTCCGATTTCACAATCATTTGCACTTTCCACCAGTCATTGTTGAAATTTAGCGATCCACTAAGTATTTTGTGATGTCGCTACGCTAGTGGTGCTTGCCCTTAGGAATATCGAACGGATGAGCGTAAAGCGTTCTGAGTGGTGTCATTCGATTCTTTGGGATAATATCTGTGAATAGCAACAAAAATGAAAAAAATTACGGTTACCTTGAAGGTTTTCCTGATCTGATTTTTTGAATATTTCAGAGCTTAAATTCTTCCCCTCAGGGCAGATAAAGATTTGATGCCAAGGTTACTGCCACATCCGTGGCTGAAAGTTTGAGCCAAATTTCTAGTACCTAGTTGAGTCTTGTAGTTTCGGAATAAAGCTTCGGACGGTTGGATTTTTTAAATTAGATTTTGGAATCTAAGCATCTTGAATCGTGAGCCAACGAATTTTGAAGCGGAGCTGAACAAATGTTTTTGGTCAATTACAAAGAAAGTTCAGTATTAAAAGTATTAAACCAAAAAAAAAATAAATAAATAAATAAAATAAATAAATAATAATAATGAATAGAGGACACTCTTAATGTATAACATACAAAGTCCATGATAATGCCATTGAAATTGATTGACTACTGAGGGAATTATAAGACGTTCAATGATTTCTTGTGTAGGTGTGTGCAGAAGCCATTACGAATTGGATTTCACTGTTATTCACAGGAGGTTCTTCGTTGCCAAACTAGCCCAATACTTAGAAATTCAATCAGGATTGTATGAACATTGAGGGTCTTATGAGCAAGAATTTGGGATAATTAATTACGTTTGTGCTACTTTTATAATTTACTGATTTCTTCTACCTGGCGGGTTGCTAAGATAATATATTTTAACGTATACGTTCGGTTGATCGATGAAGGGAAGCGTGATGAATGTTTGGGATCAACAATGACAAGAAACAACTTTAGAAGGTATGATAGGATTTTATAGTTAGGCATGCGCAGAAGGAACCTTTGATAGGGAAGCGATAACATTCATCGGGGTCAATCGAAAGCTAGCACAATCTTTGAAATTATAGAAAACTGAATGAAGTGAGTATAGTTTTTGCAGTTATAAGGCTAAGTTATCCTAACGCTCCTTTGAGCTAGAACCGCTAAATGTTATTTCCTGATCGTGGGCGTTGGGCGTTCTACCTTTGAGAGTTGGGATTCTCACTAAAACGTGGTAGGCCACTCGAGTAACCAAGCCTCGTGTGTAGAGGCCTACATCCTCTCTAACTTTGGTCTCATTAAAATCGATGTCCACTTAATCAATCAGATTCAGCCGTTTCAGGTCGCCTGCAGCCAAGTTGAGGGCAGGCCGATCGGGATCGCGGACCTGCGTGAGATTGCCCGTTTGGCGGGATCCGGCCCGCACATACAGAAGCTGCTTCTATATGCCTTCCGTCCCTGGTGATATACTGTAAGCGGTTGTATCCATTGTTAGTAGATGCCATTTATCAAACGCGACCAACGCCCTTCTATTTATAACGGTGCTACCACCTTCTACCGCTCCACCAGCTCACATCACTTAGTTCCTACCCCGAGCCACGTCTTATCTTCCCAGCTAAATGTCCACGTGAGAACAACCTTTTCTCTCAGTCAATCTTTTGGAACTAAAATATTTACTAACAATATTTATAGTCTCCCAAAGGAATCTTTCATGTATACCGCAAAGGTCTATTTGCATTTGTGCAGGATATAATGAACGCCAAAGTACTACTTTTCACCAAGACACCAAATTTCTTTTGCGAATTCTGCTCGCATAGGATGAAAATGATTCTATAGGATTACACTCCTTTTTGTAAAAGTCTGGAAACTTTGAGTTCGTACTGGAAGTCGAAAATAAATTGTCGAAAATGTATTTGTACCAAATTTCTTTTGCGAATTCTGCTCGTATCGAAAGAAAAACATTCTATAGGATTACACTCCTTTTTGTAAAAGTCTGGAAACTTTGTGTTCGTACTGGAAGTCGAAAACGTATTGTCCTCTAAAATCAAAATTTCCTCTTGCTTTTTTTCGTTTCAGACTTTGCTGATAAATTTTGGTTCCGTGTAGGTTTACGCCACTTCTTATCGCTCCACAAAAAATTAAGTTTTCGCCGTTGGTTGACGGTAGGGTGTCGTTTTAGTTTCAGTCTTACTTTGAAGAATTTTTCTGTGATTGTGCGGGTTGTATCCTAGACAGTTTTCTATAAATATCCTTGTCGTCTGATCAATTGTAACGGGTCAGCATTCGCATTTTTGTATAACGTCGTTACCATATGATCTATCGGGTTAATCGAATATGGTGCATCAGGGATTGGACAATTGAGTGCTCAAAATTAAGAAAGAAAATCTCTAAAAATTGGGCAGAATTTTATTATATTCGTTTATCACTAATCATGTTATTAGTAGGTATGTATATATTAGTAAAGTTTAAATCGTACAATCTATTCGTCTTATCAAATAGAGAATTCACATAACTTGAATTTCTCAAATACAAAACGGTTAATATATGTATCGATTAAAGAACAAGCGTAGTAGATGTTCCGCCTATGAGGTTAGTCCAATGATCGATGGTTGCCCAGCCTATTGAATCGTCAGCCTACATAAACACCCTAACTTTTGATTTATGGAAATTCAGTCCAAACTTCAATTTCGCTACCTATATTATCGATGGATAAATTAACATTGAATATTCATACCGATAAAGCTGTTGATATGGAATATAATTGCTTGTAACTCATTAATATCAAATCGATTTTATGAGGGAATAAGTTTATCATAGTTGAAATAACATTATTTATCCATTAGTTTATCGTGAAGCAATCTACCTTCCCAAATAACTTGGTCTGGGAAAATGTCGACCTGATTAAATACATTTATTATACCCCCGCAATTCGTTATATACCTACTAGTATCATTCATCATTGTTTCCACCACCTTTTTATACAATTTTTTTGTAAGGTTTCAATAGAATACCTGTGTTCCGGGCATAGAGCACCATTCCGGTTCATTTGTTTTTTCTTCCTAGTTTTAGGGCAGCCCGTTTACGAGTTATAAAAGATAATAGTGTTGTTTCTCAAGAACGTGTGTCAACCTCCTTGTATAAAATTCGTAGCCTGTTTCAATATCAGCTGAGTTAAAATTCATTTCATGAATTAGTTGAACGAGTAATTTGCCACTGAAGTTAAATTGACCACTCTATTCAGTTGGGTAATTATTGGTAGCTGTGTTTTACTAAAGATATAAAAACGGTTCATTATTGAAAATAGTAAACCAAAAGCTTCATGTCATATTGGAGTCGGATTTAGGACCTCCAGGATCACGATTCTGCTTCTGGAACAGATTATGATCATCAGTTTCTCGAATTCGCACAAGTTTCAAAATTCCTCATATACGCTGAATGGCAATCCTGCAACATAAAATACATTAGTTGGTAGGTATGCATTACACCAACTGCCCTATTAACGAATTGCATATAGTTTTGGTGTGAACTAAAAAAGGAGAAAAAAAAACACGAAAAAAAACATGTTTTCTTGGAATCACCTTCTGCGCTTTTTTACCCTCTCCACGACAGTACTTCACGTAAAATTTCATTTCCCTTATATGTTAATTGCACTTCATATCTCTGTATATTTCAATGTCGTTTAATTCTGTGGATATCCCTTCGCATTTGGCAATAATATGCTGGACCTTCCATAATGAGTTGTTCTAACATTCAATGTGTTGCGTAGTTGCTCCATAGTGATATATTTCTTACACGATGAAATCGCATATTTGTTTGTCGCATACTCCACGATTCTCTCTCAGTCTTATGGGCAGAGGGGCCCAGGATTTCCGTTCTCCTTTTCGTAAAAAGCTTTGTCCGGATCTTACTTCTGGTTGAAAGGGCGTTTGCAATACACCCCTTTATGGACTATTTGTATCCCTCTCACCATGTGTTTTTCCAATAGTTTGTTGTGGAGCAATAGAAGTTCCTGCAGGGGATTCCACCTTGCTTTTGCAGTTTATCAGCTTTCTGATTATCCGTTATTTCAGAGCGCGCTGCAACCCACTCATAGTTTATTTCTAAGTTACGACTTTCGCAATGATGAATATTCCGAGTTATATCAGCTACAATGGGATTGTCTGTCCATTTCAAGCTGTGCTTTCCAAACTGACTTGAAGTCCCGTTGTGTGAGGCTTAGCTACACAGATCACGGTCTGTCGATCTCAGACCACCGCGATACGGCAATACGTTTGTATTACGCAACTAGGCATTACCCGTCTGCCGCACTCGAAGCGATCCGGCTCAGTTTTGATCGCGGCGGCAGGCCATCCATTTTTACAAAAACTCAAAATATCGCGAGATCCACTTAGTCTGAAGCAGTTTTGTTGTAAGTGATGCTTATTTGTTAATGGATGTTCAACAATAGCTCGCTCCCTACGTAGCATAGTAATAACGCCAACCCTCGAGGGGATCGCGCGATCGCTACCCGCCGTGAAAGACTGTAGCATTCTGAAGGCGTTCTCTGTAGCCAAGCCTTTATTGTTAGCTTTAGTTGCTACTGTTTATCTCGTGGCTTGTAAAATAGCCACTGATCTCTTCATATACATTAATTTCTTGTGATAAATTATATTACCTAAATCTGAACTACTCGTACAACATCATTCGAAACTCACGGTGTTCGGTATCCCTATCTCTGGATGAATCATCAATGTGCTCATCGATGTTGCAAGGAATAGGTAAACTATGTAGAGAATATTTGAGATTATATTTAAAAAATGAGTCCATTCTTTGGTCTGTGTGTGAGGATCTTTGGCAACTCAAAAAACGTCGAATATAAAACGGTGACCTTCCGAAAATGGCTAAAGTTGGAAATTCGGGCATTTTATCATTTTTCTCTCAACGAAACAAACTTTGTGCTGTACAAAAAGTTTCATACGCACCAAAGCTGAAAGGCTTGAAAAAAAAACATGAATAATCTAAAATAAGAAAGTCACAATCATTCGAAAAGCGGGCTGATTTTGAGTGTTTTACTTCTAGAAAAACCCTGTCTTTTTTATCCAATTAACGACATGTTTCAAATGACAGTTATTCAGAAGAAAAATCTGAATTATAAAGACTTGATGTAATGGGATTAAGAATGCAAATAGTATCAGTAATTTATAAATTAATGAAATAAATTTTAACATAAATATATCTATGCAACACAATTTTCAAGATAATTTAATATTTGCCGTTTGAAAGATAAAGTGGAGGAAAAATCAAAATCTAGCCTCCAGAACGCTTTGGTTTGACGCGGAATCCGGATGTTACTATTGATGATGATCCGGTGTTACTGGTATAGTGTTGGAAAATACCTAGGATTTCCAGGAGTATTGAGTAGTGTTGAGGAAGTTCAGTCATCTATTGTATTGTATGGAGTTTGGATATGTTTCCATAGATTCAGCCATTTTGCATTTGTCGTAGTTCTATTGGAAACCCGAGGGAAATGATCCGTTATACTGGATCCGAGATGCTTTATCCCTTATTTAGATCAGTGTTCATATTGAACAATATGTGTCCCCCAGTTTCCGCTGTTTTTATTCTCTCTATCATGGTGTGTTTTCAAACGTCACATTTACATTTTATGATCCACTGGTTACATCCAGCTGTTGATCTGTTTGCCTATGTGTATGTCTGACAATATCAATCATGCTCTAAACTCAAAACAATTTAAGCAAATTCTGTTTGAATTTATTTTAACAATATTGTACTACGATTCCACACATTCTCTCAATATTATTGTTAACAGTAATAGAAACACAATATTCGTGTCAATATTTGGCCAAAGAAATCCGTTGACTAAGTATATAAGTATTATTACCTTGATCATAATAACATAATTATTATTACCAGTACATGTATTATATTGGCAATATTGACATTCTTAGGTCGTTTTTTATCCAATGTCAAATGATCCAATGAAGATCTAAATTAGCATAGACGTAGTCACCTGCCAACAATAATGAAATTAAATAGAACGCCTACACTTTACCAACCCCTCGATAAGTGAGAAAGGTATAATAATCAATAATAAACTTGATTTCTTGGAGAGAGAATTCCATTGAACTCATATCTGCCATCGTGGTAGTTTATAAGGCGAGTATCATAGTGTTCTCATCGGCCTTAATTCAAACTCGTTTTGATGTTATTTTTCCTGTCAAAGTTCTGGCCTACGGACATCGATCAACGGGGGTCCATTCGATTCCAAGTATCCTCTGTCAATAATAAACAGAAAAACACTATTCTAATTTCGGAAGTGAACAAGTTCTTGATTTATTAAATATTTCAGCGCTTCTATTTTATGCTTTTGGATTGATGGACAGAATTCAGTTTCAACTAGATATCTACTTGTGACCATTGGCCCAAGCCAATAAACTTACTGCGGAGATCTAGTAGTTGCGGAGAAAAGCTCTAAATGACAGACGGAAGGATGGATTTTCGTATTTTGATTCTCTAACCAATTTAGAGGGGGTTAAGTTTTCTTGGTCTTTAATAAGGTTTCGTTATTGAAAATAATTAACCAAAATATTCCACTTGACTTTTCCTAAAAATTCTAATTGCGTACCGTACACCCCTTAGGACGTTGAGTTTCAATCTGATTCCTCGTCGCGTGGCAATTAATCCCTCCGAACCTAATCAGGCGCTTACAGCTAGCAGATAGCAAGTGGTGCAAAGCCTCCAGTAATGAAGGGAGTTAATCAGACTTTTCACCTGAAGGATTTGTGAATCAGGGCTGTTGAGCGTTAGTTTTATTAGAGATCTAATTAGACTCAATTCTCTTCCCTAACTATACCAACGGTGTTACCTCTTACTCCTTACACTCGAATATTCGTGTCATCGTTCGTTGTTGAGAGATGTTGGGGGAAGTAATATCTACTGACTATAAAATAAGTAGGACCTATGAACCATTCCACATCCTAATTGTTTCCACTTTATTAATGTTTCGTTGTATTTTCATATTGGTAAATGTTGTAAACATGTGCATGATTGTTGTATGTGTATGATGTGTTGCTGAAGGTATTTGTTGGTTGCGTATTATATTTATTAGCTTATATATATATATGCACTTGATTGTGGACACTGGGCTACTGCACTATATACTAATTAAAGTTAAAGGAATTTCACAGAAATAAAGAGGAAAAGGTTTTTGATATTTCGAATTAGTCTTTGTCAAAATTAGAAGAAGAAAGAGTGTTTTTTGAATATTCCCTGGAACCAAGCTTGTATCCAACGTTTCATTGTTGTTATGTTGGAGTTACTCAATCATTGAGGTTGAGTCCAGGAGGCCGATTTGAACCCAGTACCCACCTATGGGCCCGTTCGGACTGTTGAAGTAGCCGGTCGTTCGATTTTTCAGACATCTTCTTCAACACCTTACTACCAAAACATTCGTCGAAGGTGACTGCTTGACCGTGCGTTCTTGCATGCAGCTTTATTGGTCGTTGCTGGGACTGACTCAAGGAAGCTCTATGGTTATTCATCCTTAGATTCAGTTGGGATGCCTTCCCCACATAGAAGCTCCTTGACTGGTCATCCTCACACTTCTTGCAAATCAGCTGGTACACGCACATCCGTGACTGGCACTCTGCTGATCCTTGGCACCTGTACGTGTGGTTGGTATTTGGGGAGGTGAAATCCGAGTCCACAATGACCAAATCACAGAGTTTGCATCTCGGTCTTTGGCATGGGTGGAGACCTCGTTGCTGCGGATTCTCACGCCCATAGGTGGGTACTGGGTTCAAATTGGCCTCCTGGACTCAACCTCAATGATTGAGTAACTCCAACATAACAACAATGAAACGTTGGATACAAGCTTGGTTCCAGGGAATATTCAAAAAACACTCTTTCTTCTTCTAATTTTGACAAAGACTAATTCGAAATATCAAAAACCTTTTCCTCTTTATTTCTGTGAAATTCCTTTAACTTTAATTAGTATATATATATATATATGTATATATATATATATATATATATATATATATATATATAACTCTTTCCCATCTATGTATGTATTGTGATTGTTGTGGTTAAAAAAAAAAATAATTGTTGTGTTGATGTTGATTTATTTTCAAGGACTTTTGAATCGTATGCGTTTTATATGTCCCATAAGTTTCTAGGTATAAAATGAATACTTTGCGATACGACAAAATTCCATCTTAATCGTTCACCTATCCATTAATCACAAGCTAAGCTTGCTTTTTGAATTTGTTACGTTTTATGTGTATAACATCCTTATCACGCCACTATATTTTCATCAATACCTTTCTGGTTATAGCTCAACCAACTGTCGTGGAGTTTAATGGTAGATTAACAACTTTTTCTCCAATATCACGATATTTTGCGCTCCCATTTTTCCCTTCAATGGACCATTTGAGGAGTCCAAGGGAAGAATGAGTTTAGTCTCGTGAAATTGAAGTGAGTAGAGGAAATGAAAATTGAATGAATCAAAATATTCGGAACAGCATATTCAATAATTACATAACTTTTCGTCTTACATGATGTCTTCACGATTTTAATTAGTTCTGAAACAAGAGAAGTCATATAACAGAGATGAGAATCGCATGAGGATCCACTTCCCCCAAGGAACCAAGACCATCATGAATCTACGTGTGCAAAAAAAAAAAAATCATAGCTCTATGATATATGTACATTTTCTGTTTTGAAACATAGCAAACATGGTAATCTTGTGTATAGTGCCAAGCTTTCAATTCTCAACCGACTCTCGTGGTTGCTTTTAGTGTGTCAATTTCGATAATGACCCTTAATGATCGTCAATGATAAAACGCCTCACTAAATTTGTTTCTTTAAATCCTTTCGTTTACCGTTTACCTTTCCTAAAATATTACAACCTCTGCATTCGATCGAGAAACTATTGTTCAATGACAAAACATAGCGTTACGACGATTGTGATTTACTAAATTTACTGTTGTTGATCACATTTAGAATAGAATAGAATCCTATTTGTACCATAAATATTATTGTACATTTGCATTTATTTCGTATTTATATCTATAATAATACCTATGGCATCAAAAACAGATCAATCCCAATTACACTTAGCACTTTCTTCATGATAAATAAGATTAATATTATAAGAATCCCTTTACATTTGTTACATTCATAATAATAAATAATATAATCGACCATTTAACCATTTACATTATAATTACAATAATAAAGTTTAATCTGTATCATTGTAATTTTCTTTAAATGAAAATAAATTCCATTCTAAGAAACTTGATTTCATCCGCACT